>JAUMHM010113182.1:0-21102 GCA_032362435.1 Melikaiella ostensackeni | reverse complement strand
AAGCGACCTAAAAAAACCCTTGTACCAAGTTATGAGTAAATCTGTAAAAATTCAAAAAGTTTGACTTACATATTGGATCGGCTATTCTTAACTTGTAAATTTTGACGCCAAAATCAAAATTAATGACTAAAAAACACCCTTGTATCTAGTTATAGAAAAATATGTTCAAAATAAAAAAATTTGGCCGCCATATTGGATCCGATATCTTGAATCCTCAAGAAACCCCTTGGACCAAGTTATAGGTCAATCTATGAAAATTTTAAATTTTTGGGCCACCATATTGGATCCGTGATTTTTAATTCATAACTTTTGACGTCAAAGTCGAAATTAGGGACCTAAAACCCCCTTATACCAAGTTATAGGCAAATCTGTGAAAATTAAAAATTTTGGCCACCATATTGGATCCGCTTTTTTGAATTTGTATTTTCTGACGTCAAAATTGAAATCAGCGACCTCAAAAACTCTGTTATACCAAGTTCTATACAATTCCGACGAAATCTTGATTTTTGGATAGTTTTCGGTCTCTCTCAGTCCCCTATTGAGGGGATTGAACTGCATGGAGAATTAGAGAAAATTATGTCTACATAATTAATTAGTATTCGGAATGAATTCATACGTGCGAAATCATGATAATCATGAATATCATGTTTGCATTTCAATTCAGAACAAATCGAACACATATATCATTAGTTTCTCCAATTATTTATTTATAAATATTTCACTCGTTGATTTCAGTCTCAAATTAAAAATTTTATGAATCAATATTTATTCAAGCGAATACGATAAAAATATCCAGCAGAGATAAACCATTATTCTAAATTATTATTCATATTTTAATATTACGTTTTTTGACCAGATATATATTAGGTATATATGTATAAGTAATTATATTTGATGCTACTTTTATTTGTCTGCTGGCACCATATCAATGTCTCAATAATTATTTATTTAAATATTGATTTTATAAGTTATAAAAAAATGTCTCTCAAGCTCCGCTGGGATTCGAACCCAGGTCTTCAGATTGCCGTTCTGGTGCTCTTACCCACTAAGCTACAGAGAGTACGAGATTCATTTCACACCACTTCCTACAAACGGATTCCGTACTCTCCGTAGCTTAGTGGGTAAGAACACCAGATCGGTAATCTGATGACCTGAGTTCAAATCCCAGCGGAGCCAGAGAAACATTTTTTCACAATTTATTAAGTCAATAATTAAAAAAAAAAACATGATTTAAATATTGGTATGAGAGCAGTAGACAAATAAAACTAAGATCAAATATAATTTCTAAGTTACTCTTCAAATATGTATCTGCATATTAATCAAATTTCGTGCAAAAGTGTTTTTAGAAATGCATAGATATATGGTCACTGTTTTGTGCAATGTGCTAAAAAAAAAAATTTATCAGTACGTGTAGATTGACGGGTCTGATATAAATTGATATTTGGTGTTAGTCACTATCACGATTACCTAAAATATAGGTATACTAAAGTAAATTTTTATCATTCGTCTACCAGTATTTGACTTTCGAACATTGTCTCGCGTCGCACTTAGCAAAGAAAACATCATTGAGATTATTTAATTTTTCTAATAAAGGAATATTCAGCGAAGTAAGTAATGACGAACTTTTTAAATGTCTTAAAGAATATTATTTTTAATAGAAATTGAATAGAATTGCAAAAATTTCTTTATTGAAAACAAAAAAAAGAACCTTAAAAATTCGTTGCCTTGTTATCTACCGCGTACTTTTATCTACTTGTGAGAATTCTGTATTTTTAGAAGTGTCATACATTCTAAAGTATTGCAGTTCAAATAGAGGCATTTGTTCATTGTCAGTATTATCCCGGCTCGAAAGAAAATAGTTAATTTTCTTGCAATTCCAATAATTGTCTGAAAATGCATTTACGCTGCAAAATAATTAATTTAAAGCTCATTCCCAGTTACGATCTGCAATTAGGACAATTCCTCGCTATAATGTTCTTCCTCTCATTTAAAATGTTTGCAATGCAATTTTATCATTCTTTTATTCTATTTTATTGTAATTACTAGCAAAAATAGCGCGCTTATAACATGTTTCTCGTTTTAATTGCCTAATTATCAAATTAAAATATATGCTCGAATTCAACGTTGCTATAAAATATAATTAATAATAATTATGCATTTAAATTAAATAATAGAGCAGCAACATCGGCTTTCGTGCCATTTTAATTTTAATTTTAATCTGCAACTTCTTTAATTATGAATGTTTATATTTTAAAATCATGAAATTTTGAACTTATTTTTGAAATAGATCTGTCCTGAAGATTTGAAATGTAAAACTATTCAATTTTGAAGATTTAAAATTTGAAATTTTTTCACTTCTATAAATTTTAATTAGAATTTATTCAATTTTATAGATTTGCAATTGAAAATTGTTCAATTTTGATTATTTGTAGTTGAAGACTCTTGAATATTTAATGTGTAAAATAGAAAATGATGCCATTTTTTTTAATGGTTCAGTTTTGAAGATTTAAAATGTAAAACTATTCAATTTTTATTGTTGACGATTAATGTTGACGATTCAAAATTGAAATGTATTCAATTTTATAGATTTGCAATTTAAAATTCTTCACTTTTTACGATTTACAATTGAAGATTCATTAATTGGAAATTTTTATAGTTCAGAATAATGTAATTTTAAATTATTTCTTTAAAATAGTTCAATTTTGGAAAATTAAAATTTCAAAATGATTCAATTTTAAAAGTTAAAAATACAAATTTATTCAATTTTACACATTTTCAATTTAAAATTCTATAATTTTCACGATATGCAGTTGAAGATTCATTAATTTGGAATATTTATAGTTCATGATGATGTAATTTCAAATGCTTTTTTTATTATTATTTCAATTTTGAAAAACATAAAATTGAAAATGATTCAATTTTGATTATTTGCAATTGAAGACTGTTCAATATTTAATGTGTAAAATAGAAAATGATGCAATTTTGAATGTGGATTTGTTTTGGATTAGTTGAGTTTTGAAGACCTCAAATAGAAAATTATTCAATTTTGAATTTTTAAAATTGAAACTTATTCAATTTTTTAGATTAGCAATGTAAAATTCTTCAATTTTGAATAATTAAAATTGAAATGTATTCATGTTTATAGATTTTCAATTCAAAATTCTTCCATTTTTTCGATTTACAATTGAAGATATATTAATTTGGAATATTTATAGTTCAGAATGATGTAATTTTAAATTTTTTTTTTGGAATAGTTTAATTTTGAAGAATTTCTGAAAATGATTCAATTTTAAAGATTGGAGATTTAAATTTATTTTTTTAATACATTTTTAATTGAAAATTCGTCAAATTTTACGATATGCAGTAGAAGATGCATTGATTTGGAATGTTTATAGTTCAGAATAATTAAATTACGTATGCTTCTTTTTGAGTAGTTCAATTTTGAAGGTGAAAAATTTGATTTTATTGAATTGTATAAATTTCCAATTTTTACGACATACAGTTCAGTATTCATTAATTTGAATGTTTATAGTTTGAAATGATGTAATTTTGAATGCTTTTTTTGGAGCTGTTCAATTTTAAAGATTTGAAATTGGAAATTAATTAATTTTGGAGAAGATAATTTGAAAATTAATGAAATTTGCAGATTTTAAAATGAAATTTATTAAATTTCATATATTTGCAATTGAAAATTCTTCAATTTTGAAGATTTACAATTTGAGACTCATTAATTTGGAATATTTGTAGTTCAAAATGATGTAATTTTAAATGCTTTTTTTGGAATACGAGTAGTTGAATTTGGAAGAATTTTAAATTGACAATAATTCAATTTTGAAGATGAGAAATACAAATTTATTCAATTTTACAAATTTTCAATTGAAGATTCTTAAATTTTACTATATACAGTTGAAGATTTATTAATCTGAAATGTTTACAGTTCGAAATTATGTAATTTTGAATGCTTTTTTGGAGTAGTTCAATTTTGAAGATTTTAAATTGATGATTAATTGATTTTGGAGATTATCAATTAAAACTTAATTAATTTTGAAGATTCAAAATTGAAATTCATTCAATTTTATAGATTTGCAATAGAAAATTTTTCAATTTTTAAGATTTAAAATGTGAGATTCATTAAGTTGGAATGTTTACAGCTTTAAATAATGTCATTTTGAACTTTTTTTTTGGAATATGTAGTACAATGGAAAATTCTTCAATTTTGATTATGTATTTGCAATTAAAGATTCTTCAATACTTAATGTGTAAAATGAAAAATTATGCCATTTTGAATGTTTTTTTTCGGAATAGTTTAATTTTTGAGTTTTGAAATGTAAAACTATTCAATTTTGAAGATTTAAAATTGAAATTTATTCATTTTGATAAACTTTCATAAAAAATTATTCAATTTTATAGATTTGCAATTGAAAATTCTTCAATTTTTGATTATTTGCAACTGAAGACTCTTGGATATTTAATGTGTGAAATAGAAAATAATGCAATTTTTTTAATGGTTCAATTTTAAAGATGTAAAATTAAAATTTATTTAATTTTATAGTTTTTAGATTAAAAATGCTAGAATTTTCAAGATTCACAATTGCAGATTCATTAATTTTGAATGTTTACAGTATCAAATAATGTAATTCTTTAACGTTTTTTTTTTAATATCCAGTGAAGTGAATTTTGATTACTTGCGATTGAAGACTCTTTGATATTCAATGTCTATAATAGAAAATGATGCAATTTTGAATTTTTTTTTGAACTCTTTAATTTGGGAGGTTTAAAATTGAAATTTACTTAACGTCAACAGTTTGCAATTTTAAATTCTTCAATTTTTTAAGATTTACAATTGAAGATTTATTAATTTGGAATGTTTATAGTTTAAAATGATGTAATTTTGAATGTTTTTCTGGCATCTGTAATTCAATTTTTAAGATTTGACATGATAGAAAAAGTCGCGAGACAAAAAACACGCGGAAAGCGAGCGGAAACATAGGAGCTTCAATGTGGTAAAAATCAATAAATGATTTTGAAGATAATTGGTATTAATTTTATTTTATTCTGTTCAAAATTACTCGGATTTTATTTTAAATTTCTAAAGTGTGAATAACTCTAATCATTTGTTTTTCAGAATTTCCTTTTATTTTGCCTCTGGTTTATTTCCCTTTACGTATCTACATGTCAAGCTTGAAAATCCAGGGGATCGTTATTGGGCAATGTTTCGTCCAGAAACTCATTCGGGTTTTTTTACTTTGACACTCAAACGAATCCTTTTTTCGTGGTTCAAAGAAAAAAAAACAAGTACTCCCAGGACAACTGTTTTTTTTTACAGCAAAAATTTACTTTACCTGGATTTTCGAATTATTTACAAATTTCTTCATGATTTCATTTTATGTTTAGAAAATGGATGGCACACATGTGGTCGAAGGAAATGATGAGGACAGAAATCAAAGCGAATGGGGACTTAGGAGGATTTTTTTAACATCGGTTAATAGCATAAATCATGTATTAATATTATTCTTAACTGGATATATTCTCTATTTGGGCTGGGATCTGTCTAAAAATACGAATATTCATGCAGTTTTCTGCACGCTCGGAGTGAGTAACATTTTTTATTTATTTATTTAAAAGAAACTTGTTCTAATTATAGGATAGCAGTTTTAATCGAGGGAAAGAATTCCCGGTCATTTTCCGGTTTTTTGGTGGTTTCCGAAAATTTTTGACGGTCGTTTAAATTAAAAAATTCGAACTTTCAAGACTGACATTTTTTTCGTTTGAAGTAATCAGAACTGAACTACAAATTAAAGTACTCAAAGTGGAACTCTTTTGAATTTTACACTTTTAAAATTGAAGCTGTCCCTGAAACATGTCCTTCTTCTAACCCAGTACAAAATTGAAAATAAAAAACTTCCTTCTTTCATCTGAATGTTAAAACTACCAAATTTGCACTCTGTCCACTCAATAAAAATGTTGAAAAGAAAGAAATGGCTTCTTTCAATTCAGAATGAGAATTAATTACCAAACTTTCCTCCCTTTCAACTCAATTCAATGAAAATGTTAAAAATTCAAAATCACCCTCTTCCAATTCAGAAAAAAGATTCAAGATAAAAAGTTCTCCCCTTCAACTCAATAAGAATGTTAAAAAGAATAAATGGCGTCTTTCAATATAGAAAACAAAAAACCAAAATTTCGTCTCTTTCAACTCTATCAAAATCTTAAAAGCAAAAAAAAATCCCTCTTCCGATTGAAAGAAAAAAAAATCAAAATTTCCCTTCTTCCAACACTATAAAAATTATGAAAACAAAAGAAGTGCTCCTTCCGGCTTAGAAAAACTTGAAAACCAAAATTTTCTCCCTTCCAACTCGATGAAAATTAAAAAAATAAAAACATGTTCCTCTTCCAATTTATAAAAGATTGAAATAAAAATGTATTTCCTTTCAACTAAATAAAATCTTAAGAACAAAAAAATTCCGCTCTTCCAATCCAGAAAAAATTGAAATTGAAATTTCCTCTCTTCCAACTCAATGAAAATGTTAAAAATTTAAAATCACCCTCTTCCAACTAAGAAAAAAGATTGAAAAAAAATTCCCCCTTCAACGCAATGAGAATGCTACAAAAGAAAACATGGCTTATTTCAATTCAGAAAAAAAAATTCTGTCCCTTCTACCTCTACAAAATCTTAAAAAATAAAAAATTTCCCTCCTCTAATTAAAAAAAAAATGTAAATCAAAATTTCCTCCCTTCCAACTCGATGAAGATCCTGAAAATGAAATAGTGTTCCTCTTCTAATTCATGAAAGATTGAAACCAAAATGAACTCCCTTCCAACTCGATAAAATCTTAAAAACAAAAAAATGCTCCCATTCCAATTCAGAAAGAATTGAAATCGAAAATTTCCTCTCTTCCAACAGAATAAAAATGTCTAAAACTCAAAATTAGCCTCTTAGAATTCAGAAAAAAAGATTGAGAATAAAAAGTTCTCCCCTTCAACTCAATAAAATTGTTGAAAAGAATAATTGGCTTCATTCAATTCAGAAAAAATAACCAATATTTCGTCTCTTCCAACTGTATAAAAACCTTCAAAACAGAAACATTTCCCTCTCCTAATAAAAAAAAAAAAAAATGATTATCGAAATTTCCTTCCTTGTCACTCAATAAAAATGTCTAAAACTCAAAATTAGCCTCTTCCAATTAAAAAAAAAGATTGAGAATAAAAAGTTCTCCCCTCTTCCGATTAAAAAAAATCAAAATCCAAATTTCCTTCCTTCCAGCCCAATGAAAATTATAAAGACAAGAGAAGTGCCCCTTCGAGTTTAGAAAAACTTGAAAATAAAAAGTTCCTCCTTCAACTTAATAAGAATGCTAGGAAGAAAACATGGCCTCTTTCAATTCAGAAGAAAAAAATAACCAAAATTCTGTCCCTTCCACCTCTATAAAAACCTTAAAAACAAAATCATTTCCCTCTTCTAATCAAACCAAAAAAAAAAAATCAAAATCGAAATTTCCTTCCTTGCCACTCAATAAAAATGTCTAAAACTGAAAATTAGCCTCTTCCTATTCAGAAAAAAAGATTGAGAATAGAAAGTTTTCCCCTTCAACTCAATAAAATTCTTAAAAAGAATAAATGGCCTCTTTCAATTCAGAAAAGAGTAACCAAAATTTCGTTTCGTCCAACTCAATAAAAAATGTAAAAACAAAATAAGTGCCCCTACCAGTTTAGAGGAACTTAAAAACCAAAATTTCTTCCATGCCAACCTGATGATAATCTTATAAATTAAAAAATGTTCCTTTTCTAATTTATTAAAGATTTAAACCAAAATTTACTCGTTTCCAGCTTGACAAAATCTTAGGAGCAAAAAAATTCCACTCTTCCAATCCAGAAAAAATTGAAATTCAAAATTTCTTCTCTTCCAACTCAATGAAAATATTAAAAATTCACAGTTGCCCTCTTCCAATTTTAGAAAAGAGATTGAATATAAAAAGTTCCCCCTTCAACTAAATAAAAACATTAAAAAGAAGAAATGACCTTTTTCAATTCACAAAAAAAATAACCAAAATTTCGTCTGTTCCAACTGTATAAAAACCTTCAAAACAGAAACATTTCCCTGTTCTAATCAAACAAAAAAAAATGAATATCGAAATTTCCTTCCTTGCCACTCAATAAAAATGTCTAAAACTCAAAATTAGCCTCTTCCAATTAAAAAAAAAAGACTGAGAATAAAAAGTTATCCCCTTCAACTCAATAAAATTGTTGAAAAGGATGAATAGCCTCTTTCAATTCAGAAAAAAATAACCAAAATTTCGTCTCTTCCAACCCTATAAAAATCTTAAAAGCAAAAAAAATTCCCTCTTTCGATTAAACAAAAATATCAAAATCCAAATTTCCTTCCTTCCAGCCCAATGAAAATTATAAAGACAAAATAAGTGCCCCTTCCAGTTTAGAAAAACTTGAAAACCAAAACTTTTTCCCTTCCAACTGGATAAAATCTTAAAAACAAAAAAATGCCCCTCTTCCAATTTACAAAGAACTGAAATCCAAAATTTCCTCTCTTCCAACTCAATGAAAATGTCTTGAACTCAAAATTATCCTCTTCCAATTCAGAAAAAAAGATTGAGAATAAAAAGTTTTCCCCTTCAACTCAATAAAATTGTTGAAAAGAATAAATGGCCTCTCTCAATTCAGAAAAAAATAACCAAAATTTCGTCTCTTCCAACTCTATAAAAATCTTAAAAGCAAAAAAACTTCCCTCTTTCGATTAAAAATAAAGAAAATTCCTTCCTTCCAACTCAATAAAAATTATAAAAACGAAAGAAGTGCCTCTTCGAGTTTAGAAAAACTTGAAAATCAAAATTTCCTCCCTTCCAACTCGATAAAAATCTTAAAAATAAAAAATGTTCCTCTTTCAATTCGTAAAAGATTAAAACCGAAATTTACTTCCTTCCAACTCTATAAAATCTTAAGAACAAAAAAATTCCTCTTTTCGAGTCTAGAAAAAATTGAAATTGAAAATTTCCTCTCTTCCAGCTCAATGAAAATGTTAAAAACTCAAAATTACGCTTCTCCAATTTTTGAAAAAAGATTGATGATAAAAAGTTCCCCCTTCAACTCAATAAGAATGCTAGAAAGAAAACATGGCCTCTTCCAATTCAGAAAAAAAAACCAAAACTCTGTCCCTTCCACCTCTATGAAAACCTTGAAAACAAAAAAATTTTCCCCTTCTAATTAAAAAAAATCAAAATCAAAATATCCTTCCTTCTAACTCGATAAAGATCCTAAAAATGAAAAGACGTTCATCTTTTAATTCGTGAATGAATGAAACAAAAATTAATTCCCAACTCGATGAAATCTTGAAAACAAAAAATGCCCCTCTTCCAATTCTAAAAATTTCCTCTCTTCCAACTCAATAAAAATGTCTGAAGCTCAAAATTAGCCTCTTTCAATTCAGGAGAAAGATTGAGAATAAAAAGTTCTCCCCTACATCTCAATAAAATTGTTGAAAAGAATAAATGGCCTCTGTCAATTCAGAAAAAAAATAACCAAAGCTTCGTCTCTTCCAACTCTATAAAAATCTTAGAAGCAAAAAAATATCCCCCCTCTGATTAGAAAAAAAATTAAAATCAAAATTTCCTTCCTTCCAACTCAATAAAAAACATAAAACAAAAGAAGGGTCCCTTCCATTTTAGAAAAACGTTAGAGCCAAAATTTCCTCCCTTCCAGCTCGATGAAAATCCTAAAAATTAAAAACTGTTCTTCTTTCAATTTATAAAAGCTTAAAACAAAATTTTCTCCCTTTCAACTCGATGAAAATCTTGAAAAATAAAAAATGTTCCTCTTTCAATTGATAAAAGATTAAAACCAAAATTTACGCCCTTACAACTTTATAAAATCTTGAGAGCAAACAAATTCCCCTCTTCCAATCCAAAAAAATTGAAATTGAAAATTTTCCTCATCCGAGAAAAGAATTTAAAATCGAATATTCCTTCCTCCCAGCTTAATGAAAATGTTTAAAAGAAAAACTTCCCTCTTCCAATTCGGAAAAAAAGAAATGACAAAAATTTTGTCCCTTCCATCTCTATCCGAATCTTGAAAATAAATGAATGTCTCTCTACTAATCGAGCAAGGAATTAAAGAACAAACTTCCCTCCCTTCCAAATCGATAAAAATTTTAAAAATGAAAAATTATCCTTTTTACAATTCATAAAATATTGAAAAACAAAATTTCCTCCTTTCCAACTCGATAAAAATCTTAAGAATATAAAATGTCTCTCTGATATTCAATAAAAATGTAAAAGTCAAAAGGATTTCTCTTTAAATTCGAAAAAAATTAAGTAACAAAATTTCTTCCTTTTTTTAAAAAAATTATAATTGTGAAATTTAAACGTTTTTTTATACAAAAATCTTTTAAAGTCGAATTATTTTGATTTTAAGTCGGTTGAAATTAGTAATTGTGCGTTTGTTATTTATACATCAAAATTCAACACTCTAACTTGAAAAATAATTGTTTCATTAAAAAAAATGGAGAAATTAAAATTGTAATGTTCAAAGTTTAAATTTAGCACTCTGAAATTTTAACGATTCAAGACTTTAAATTTCAAACAATTCAGTTTTTAATATTTAATTTATAATTGCTTATTCTAAATAAACAGTCAAATAGTGGTAAATATTACAAAAATGTTATTTTTTTAATTCGAAAATTCAAATTGAATGGGTTAAAAATGGAATATTTTAGACTGAAACAATATTTAAATAGGACTCGAAATTGGATCAAAGTGTTTAATTATGAGTCTATTAATTCAAAATTACTTTAAAATTGAAAATGGTTTATGAAATTTCAATCGAACGTGTACATTTGTTCAACTACTAAGGTTTTTGAATTGAAAAAGTTCAATTTACAGCGTAAAAATCTGTAAATTGTTTCATTTTGAGCAGATTCAGAATCGTCTCATAAAACAAATTATTGATTAATTTTTAATACACAAACTAAGCTTCAGTTTTGAAAATCATGAATTAATTTATACTTACATTTGATCAACTTAAACGTTTTTTACCAAAAAATTCCAAATTCAAACGCTTGTCATTTTTAATTATTTAAGTCTTCAAAACTGCATTTTAAAATTCCTTACATTCAAGATGTATTTATAAAATAAAAACCTAAAATGGAAAATTTTAGAAGTAAAATATTTTAGAATCATGCATTGTAAACCAAATGATTTCATAGTTGGAAATTTCACTATCGATCTTCACATACGAAAAAAGTTGAAGTCATCTTATTTTAAACTGCATTACATAATGTGATATAAAATTTGCGATGTTTCAGGTGATTGGATATATTTAACTTCTACAAATTTGTAAAATTCTCAGTCAAAGAATAAATTCAGTGTCATTTCCCATTTTTTCCCGATCTCAAAAAATTCTTGGTCATTTCCCTGGTTTCCCGGTTTCCTGGTCCAGCGGCATCCTGAATTATCATTAGAATTAGAATTAAATCCTCTCAGAATATTCTTAAATAAAAAGCATTCCTCTTTCAAATCCTTTCTTTATCAGAGAGCGCTGAAGACGCAGAATTATTGAACTGAAAATACTTCAAGTTTTCTGAATATTTGTCTATATCAAATAGATTCCTATAAGACCTGTCATACGTAAGAAAGCGGATAATATGCTGTGAATTTCAAAAGTAAGTGAGGGCAATTCTTTTGTTCTGAATCCATATTCCAGAATCAAAAGAACGTTTAATATGCCAATATAGGAAAAATGTCAAATATAAATGTTGCAATATATTTTCACTTGAAATTTATTATATCTTCTGAGCCGGAAAATGAAGGTTTATTTCTTAAAGATCGAAATGAAATCTACTTTCGTATGAAAATTCCTAGTGTACTGAAGAAGGAACACCCAAAAAGTTCACAAATCAAAACTAGACTTCGAGACTATCTGATTTTTCGGCTCATTAGAGACAAATGTACAATAAATGTACAAATAAAAAAGAAAAAAGTGGGAGAAAAAGGAAAGAGTCAACCAAAACCAACCTCACACTCTTTCTTTTTTCAGTCTTTTTTATACTACTGGGGACCGACATGTTTCGAAGCCAACTTAGACTTCCTCATCAGGGATAATTTATAGGATAACATAAGATAATATAGGTTGGAATAATGAGACATATATTAATTGCGTATATGTCTACGGCAGCTTTTTTAAACCAAATTCAAATAGATGTATTAATTTTATTGATATTCTCATTCAAACTTCAAGATTGTAATCCAAAGATTTCTTTTAATTCAGGCGTTGATGGTTAACTCAATTTACCAAAAGATATCTATTTTGCTTAAATATAGTTTACAAATTTGATGAAATTAGCAATTTTTTTGAAATGTATTATTGGTTTGGGTTCTTACCTTTTTTTTAAAAAAAAATGGAATAATCTGAACAGATTGGTTCTAAATCAACCCACAAAATTTGATTTTGTCACTATGATCCATTTCCTTCATTTCCCATGTTCTGTCTACATAGATCTTGCAATAATTTTTTCAGGTTTTTCTATTGTACAACTAATTTAAATGTTAACCTGGTGCTTATCATAAAATAAGGTTGCTATAAGGTTTTACATACAATTTTCAATTTTACAACTAAAAAAAAATAAATAAATTTAATGCTTTCACGATGATTCATTATAATAAAAGGAGATATTTCGGGTTTCAATCGTGAAGCTTCGTGTTATGTTTCTCTTATATATACTCTCTACGATGCCTGTGATTAACCAGAGCGCCCCCCGTGGGGACTGGTCGAACCTGATTGGCCAATCAAGTCTTTTTCAAAAGACCCGGGAAGACGGAAAGCCAAATCGGATTGGTATTATATCCATTGTTCCTACTGATGTTATTAGGGTGTTTCAAGATTTCGATTGCTTCTCTATGTTTTCTTGGGAAAATATTGTACGTTTTTGCGATGACGGTTGTCTTGTCAAATAAAATGCTGTGTCCTGTTTCGATATGATACTCAGATAGTGCTGATTGCGTGAAATGTTTTAGCCTGACTTTACTCTCATGTTCTTTTACACGTTTGCTCACCGCTCTCCCGGTTTCTCTAATAAAGACTTTGCCACAAGAGCAAGGGATTTGATATACTCCCGGATCACTGAGAGGTGCCTATTTATCTTTAGGGTTGTTTAGAAGTTGTCCTATTTTTGCAGGTGGTTTGAATATGGCTTGGATGTTGTGTTTGTTGAGAATTCTTCCTATTTGTTCTGTGATACCTTGGATGCAGGGTAGGATGGTGGTCGTTTTTATCTTTTTTTCTTCAGAAGGTTGCGATGACTTGTTTTTTTGAGTGTATTTTCTTATTGCTTTATTAATTTGTTTGTGTAATCGTTCTGTATTAGGATTTGTTTAACGTTTTGTAATTCCTTTTGTAATCTATCTTTATCTGTTATGGAGACAGCTCTGTATACAAGGGAGTTGATGACCGATTACTTTTGAGATGGGTGGTGGTGGGAGGAGGCATGTAGGTATCTGTGTGTATGGGTTGGTTTTCTGTAAACTTCATGTTCCAATGTGTTATCAGATCTTTTGTAAAATAGTACGCCGAAGAAAGGCAATTTTCCGTTTCGTTCAATCTCCATGGTAAACTGGATATTAGGGTGTAACTGAATGATGAAATCGGAAAATTTGTGTAGTTCATCTAGTCCATGTATCCAGATGACAAAATTGTCGTCACCGTAACGGCACCAAAATTCCGGTTTCTGCTTGGATTGGTTGAAGATTTTAGTTTCTAGATATTCCATAAAGGTGTTGGCTATTACAGGTGAGATTGGAGATCCCATTGCTGATCCTCAGGTTCGTTCGTAGAATTGGTTATTGAAAGAGAAGCAAGTATTATTGAGACAGTGTTCTATCAAAGGTATGAGATCGGAGGAAAAGTTTGTAAAGGATTTAATATTGCCGATTGTATCAGGGATTGGTACTTTCGTGAAGAGCGATACTACATCGAAAGTCACTAGGATGTCTTGGGGTTGAATGTGAATCTGTTGTATCTTTTTGATAAAGTCAAAAGAGTTTTGGACGTGTGTGATAAAGTTGTCTGTGAAAGTATTCAGTTCTTCGGTGAAGAAGCGCGCTAGGTTGTACGTTGGTGAGTTTATTGCGCTGACGATCGGTCTGAGTGGAATGTTGTTTTTGTGGATTTTTGGGAGTCTGTCTATATTGGAGAAACCAGGAGAGCGGTGAGCCAACGTGCATAAGAACATGAGAAGCAATTGAAATCTTAAAACACCCTAATAACATCAATAGGGAGAATGGACATAATACCGATCCGATTCGGCTTTACGTCCTCGCGGAGGGGATTTTTTTTTTAAATGACTTGATTGGCCAATCATGTTCGACAAGTCTCCACGGTGGGGCACTCTGGCTCATCACAGGCATCGTAGAGAGTATATATAAGAACAACATAACCTGAAGCTTTTGTTCAAGGTTAGCCCTGAAGAAGTGAACTGCAATCTTCACGAAAAGTCGGCAAGATTCGTAGTTTTGCACTCGATTGAAACCCGAAACGCCCTCTTTTCTATAATGAATCATCGTGAAAGCATTAAATCTATCATTATTTTTTTGAATGTTCTTAAAAATAACGATTTTTGAAAATGAACTTGATGTTGCATTGTCTAAATCAGGACATATAGATTAGTGATATATTTTTAAATATTTTTTTCGATTATTTCCGGCTATTAAATGAAGATTTGTTGAAAATTCCTTTTGTGATTTAAAAAAAAAATCGAAACCAGAAAATGTAAATTTTATTGAGTTTTGCTGAACTAAATTATTGTTTTAATGGTTTAAGATCATTGATGAAAATCATACTTCAGGGTCTATTGGAAATGAATACCATTGAACCGCTTCCGATCAAAAGAGGATACGCGTGAATTTAGCCTGAGAAGTATTGTCCTCAAAGTCAATTTTAAAAATCGTTCCAATTTAAATTTCAAGGAATGGAACTTGCAGAGACTTTCAAAGCGCATCTTTTTTTTTTGCAAAAATTTACATGTTTTGTGGTTTTTGAAGTAATTAGTAAAACGTAGATTTTTCGAATACAAGAAATTTCAATCTTTTTTTGCTTCAACTCGCGCTAATGTAGCCAATTTTCATAATTTTGTGATTTTATTGATACTAAATTGCGTGTGCAAGTCTTCTGAAACTATTTGAGAAAGAAAAACTTGAATATTTTAAGTAAAAAAAAAGTCGTTATTTTTTTTGAGACTTTGCAAAAATCATTAATTTCAACCTTCAAGCGCTTTGTTTATCGAACGAATTTTAAACAACGGCAAACTTCCAATGATTAAGTTGTCGACTAAGGTTGAAAGAAGTTTTTTGGAAAGTTTGAGCTCAATCGGATTAATGGTTGAAAAATCATGAATGTTTTAAATTGCAAGCGACAATCTTAACGCTGCCCGATGCACGTGCCTCCTTGGCTACGAATGTGTTGCAGCGGCTGATATGAAGGTCAGGTCGGATACCAAAAAAAATAATAGCAACCGTTTGTAGTTCTCTTCTATTTGTACTACAAATAAACAAAAGCACCAGTGAATGGATTATCTTTTATAATAGCTGCAAAAGTATTATTATTGAGGTAGGTTTACATAAGTTAATACCCTATTAATTATTTAAGAAAGAATCCTAAAATGAATCGAGGTAGAAAAAGAAATAGGCATGAAGAGTTATGATTAATGATAGGAAAAAATGTTCCAGAAATCAGGTACGATTGGAAATCGTTAATAAAAATTTTAAGTAAACTTTTATTGTAAATGCAATATTTTAGGAATATGTTTTATTTTTGATTTCTTAAATAATTCTTTTATTGAGTTATTTGTAGATAGCCTCAAGTCATTTTTATTATTTAATTAAAAAGTTAATAGCATTATTTATTATTATTTTAGGGAAAAGAATACATTGCAAAATCTAAAATTATAAAAGACGGACTTCGAAGTATAATGAATGAAGTATAATGAAGTATAATGAACTAAAATTGCAGCCTTTAAAATAATTGGCATGTAGACAACGCGAAAGTCGTGTTAAATTAACGGAAGATTTAAAAAGAATGATTAAAGAGCATTTCGAATCAATCCCTCATTGCAGTTCACATTACAAACGAAATTCCAGTAATCTAAAATATTTTGAAAATATTCGCAAAAAATAAAAGGATAAGATCGAATTGAAACTGAAGCTGGATATGTGGAAATTATTCGCAATGCTGGTTCTTCTTCATTCACGATGTTCGAGAAATGTGAAGATCTTCTGCAGGATTTTGAAAAAAGTTTCAAAGGCAAAATGCGAAAGCCAAAAAACTTCCAAATCTAGAGCGTCTGTTTTAAATTTTTTTCCTAATGGAGAATTGGATGTTTATGACAATTGCGAGTTGCAAAATCTGACTTCTATCTTCTTTAAGCCTACGCTAGAACTAGAAAAACTTTCGAAAAGTCCTTCACCTCGAATTGGATTAAAAGCGGCCAAAGTAAAAGATTGAAATTTTTGGTATTCGAAAAATCTAATTTTTACCCATTGCTTCAAAAACTACAAAACCTACAAATTTGTGCAAAATGACAAAAGGATGCGCCTTGGAATTCTCTACAACTATCAGTCCTTAAAAATAAAAATTCGAACGATTTTCAAAATTGACTTTCCGGGCAATACTTCTCAGGCTGAATTCACGTGTATCGCCTTTTGATCGAGAGCGGTTCAATTAGATTATAATTTTTTCAGACGTTTTGGCACACGCGATGGTGGCCGTTTTAAGTTACTAAACATCACAGTTGTTCTGTTTTACAAAAATATCTTTAGTTAATTTTTTTTATAAAATTTTAAATTTCTTTACTATAAGCGATTAATTATTGATTGATTATTATAGAGTATTTACAAGAAACTATTCTAAAAATGATTTATTTTAATACTAGCAAGAAAAGGTCGCGAGATGCGGGACGTTGATTCGACCGGGGCTTCGCAGGGAGAAAGTGCATCAAAATTCATTAGATATGTGTTTTTTCTTTTGATCCAATGGGCCTTAGTTCCCGAGATGTCGCTGTTTAAGTATTTACGCTTGAGCGCGGTCCGCGCTCGACAGTGTTGAGTCGAGTGATCCACGCTCGACAGTAGCGAGTCGAACGCTCAAGCGTTAATATTTAAACCTTGATATCTCGGAAACTAAGGCCCAGTGGATCGAAGGAAAAAATACGCCTCTAATGGATTTTGATGTACTTTTAGCCTGTGAAACTCTCATAATAAAAGATTAAAATTAGTTTTTTATAATCACTCTTCAGTAATTAGTCAATAATTAATCGTTAATACCAAAGAAATAAAAAATTATACATAAGAATTTTCACCAATTAGAATAAAAAAAAATGATGAACCAAAGGTATGTTTATAAAAAATAACAATTTTCATGTTAGCCACATCTGCGCAGATGATTCTGATCTAATTGTATTCATTTTCACTCGACACCATAAATTACAGAAATATATTTTTTTCAATATAATAAGATATCGCAATACATTAAATTACTCATAGGAAAACCTTTTCTTAGATGCATTTTATTCGTGCTTCAAGTAAGAGGATATTTGATATTCACAACCAGCAAATAACCGGAAATTTGGTGGACAAAAATTGGTAGACACCATGTGAAAGAAAGAATGTTTCCAAACGAGATGAAACCTTTTTTTCCCCAAAAAACTATTGTTGTTGCTAAGTTTTCATTGTTTTTGTTGACTCCGTGGCAGTAAATTTAACATTTTATTCATTAACAATTTATTCAGATAAAGGTTCATCATAAAGCGTGAAGAAAATTTTCAGTAATATGAATTTTATTCCATGTTTTCCAATTCTACTTTACAAACAGAGACGAAAGCCATAACTGAGAGGATCACAGTGGTTTAAGCATTCTGTGGCGCGTCTAGTGCTCGCATGGATAACCGATGTGATTATTTAATGCTTCATGTATAATAACGTCTTAAAACGTCTTAAGCATATTTTTCTTATTCCAATTGAAAATATAAATTAAGATAAATTTCCCTAGAGGTATTTTATGTTCGTGAATGGTTGTACATTTCAAAGGAGTTGAAAATTTGGGAAATAAATGACTGTCTCAAAAATGCATTGAAATAATTTTACATCAGAAAAAGTATGAGTCAAAAACAATAAAGTAATTAAGCATGAAAGTGCAAAAAACCTCGAATAAATTACTCTTTCTAAAAAGGCTCTATATTTCTGGAAAAACTTGAATTGGAAGACTTCCAAATTCGAAAGAATTTGAGCGCGATTCGGAATTAAAATTTAATTCATTTGAAAAGTGATTTAGAATAAGTTTGGTCTCTCACTAAATTGACAATGATAATACCGAATTCTCTACTTCAAGCTTGATGCCTTTTCCTATAAGATCATTCCAAATTTGTGTCAGAGGCTTCCTTTCCTATGAATTAGAGTCCATTAAATGGAAAAGTTTCGGAAGATTTACACAGTTTCGCCTTAATTAGTAGTTCAGCTCAAAAATGATGGGGTCGTTGACTTGACTTTAGTCTGACGACTTACGACTAAAACTGCATCAGCATCTCCTTCGCGGCACCTGTCGCGCGTGAATTTCTTTCTCAAGTTCAACCTTGAAACCGCATCCACAAAAAATGTTCTTCATTCAACAAAATTGTTTTGTTGACCGCAATTGGTTTTTGGTTGAATCATTTTGTTGATTTTAGAAAATATTTTATTAATTGAACAACATTTTTTGGTTGAATCTACCAAATACTTTAAAAGAGCATTTTACTAGAATCAAAGAAAATATTTGATGATTCAACCAAATTATTTTGTTGAAAGCATCTTAAAAACGACTCACGCATTTGCATTTATTGCGAACACGTACTCTGCCAGTTCAAGATGACATGGTACGTGCGAGTGTTCTAAGCGTCGCTAAAAAAACCTAAAAAAGTAATCCGTTCGCATCTGTTGGTCTTTATCAAAATGTGTGATCCGGAAACAGAATCGAACATGGGCTCAGGAATTGTACATTCCTCTGCAATTATTTCCAAGATTAGTCATAAAATAATCATTCGTAAAGGTTTTCTGTAAGAGAGAGACGCTCTTCGTTTTTTTATGCTCTTACGTGTTGTCTAGTACTGAAAATTATTATTTTATACAGAAAAAAATTATTATTTTATAAGTTGATTTAGAACCAATCTATTAAGATTATTCCATTTTTCAGAATAGAAAAAGGTAATAATCCAAACAATAACACATTTCAAAAAATTGCTAACTTCCTCAAATTTTGTGTACTGTAATCCAATAAAAGTAGATATCTTTTGTTAAATTGAATTAATCTTTAATGCCTTAATCAGATTTTTTCAAGAAATTGTATGGATATCAAGATATGAAGCATAACAACGTTGACATTGAAGAGGATACGTTAGACAAACCCGTTGTAGGTAGCGGAAGAAGGTAGCGGTATCGACGACATTATACTTGTGATTAAGGGGGTCTTCCACGTTCGGGCCAAAATTTTGAGCCTATATTTGAGAATTTCTTGCGAAGGAACTACACATGATTATTAAAAACGGTTTTTTGCCTTTTATTGATACATCCTTTGACTTTCTAAACATCAGTTTGAGAAAAAAATAATTTTCACACCCGCAACCTTGGAGCGTCCTTGACCGCGACTCTGTAAAAACGTCACAGTCAAACGGGTGGTAAGACTTCGGCCATTTAGGTTGCCCGAAACAAAAAAAAGTAAAATATGTCTTAATTGTTATTACGTTGGCTAAATTTAGACACAAGGTTCACGTAAAATTTTGAAATCTCTCAAAATGGCAGACTTTTTTACAAATTTTTTTTCGACCGCTTTTTTTAGCTAATAAAGGCTGTAAAAATTAAACAAAACAACCTTTTTAAAAAAAGCTTGTATCCTGATTTAGCGACATGTCTGCTAAACAATTTAAAAAATGACCCGATATTCCAAATACTTCTAGTCGAAGTCTTACCAAAACTTTTGAAAAACACGACTTTTGGGAAAACGCGTTTAAACATAAACCATCTGTTACAGAAACGCGTGAAATGACGCGAGCGGCCGTGAAGGACGTTCTACCACTCGTTAACTAAAGTGTATTTCCCAAAATCCTTTATAGGGCACATTTCTAATAACTTCTAGTTTCGAAATATGCAAAGAAAAAAAATCGATTTTTCAAAACCTCGAACGTGGAAGCTCCTCTTAAGAAACTAAAGAATGGTAAGGCTGCTGGTGTGGATAATATCACCGCTGAAATGTTCAAGAGCGATGACGGATATTTGTTTGTATGGCTGAGCGAATTTATGAATATTTGTGCTGTGGATGGTGAAGTTCTAAGTGATTGGAGAAAGGCGATTATCGTCCCAATCTACCAGGAAAAGGGTTATTGATAAAGGCGGCTTTGCTAATTGTAGAGCGATTAGCCTACTAAGCACCGTGGGCGAAATATTTACCAAAATACTTATTGGGGAGATGATAGGAATAACTAAGGAAAGGATCTGGGAAGTCCAACGTGGATCTGTGCCACGGAGATCATGTGCGAATCAGATATTTAGCTTGAGAGAGATCATAGAAAAAAGTTTTAGAGTAAACAAAAGAGTTTTCTTTGTATTTGTTGATCTGGAAAAAGCTTTCGATAAGGTGAATAAATCTGAAGTTTGAGAAGTCCTGAAAGAGTATGGAGTGAATGGTTGGCTTCTTAAAGCAATAAAAGCAATATATAATGGTAGTAAAGCGAGTGTAAGAGTGAATGGACAACTAAGCGATTGTTTTGATATTAAGCAGGGCTTTAGGCCAGGCTTATGTCCTCCTGGATATTCAATATAAACATCGAAAAATGTCTAAGAATGGTTTTCTTAGACGAAGAAGGTGTTGATCTCGGGATAGTAAAAGTACGTGGACTGGCGTTTGCAGTTGATAAGATTGTTACGGCAGAATCAGTCGACGATTTGCAGAGAATGATGAGCAGACTGGATACCAGCATCAAGAGTATGGATCTTAAGGTTAACGGAAATGAAACAAAAATTATCGTTTTTGAAAGAAGGGGTGAGAAAACAGTATGCAACATTGCCTTAAACGAAGAGAGGA
>JAUMHM010113173.1:0-40617 GCA_032362435.1 Melikaiella ostensackeni | reverse complement strand
TCACATATGTGACGAAGGACTCGACGCACTCCCAGCACTCCTCAGACTTGAGCATGAGAGGAACCATCGTGTCGGGGATTTGCGTTAATCTTAAGACCCACACTCTTCATGCTGGTATTCAGACTGCTCACCATTCTCTGTAAATGATCGACTGATTCTGCCGTAACAATATTATCATCCGAAAACGCCAGCACACGCACTTCACTGTCCCGAGATCAACACCTTCTTCTTCTGAGAGAGCCATTCTTAGACATTTGCCGATGTACATATTAATCATCCAGGAGGACATAACGCAGCCTTGCCTAACACCGTGCTTAGTATCAGACCAATCACTCAGTTGTCTATTTACTCTCACACTCGTTTTACTACTATCATATAATATTTTTATTGTTTGGAGAAGCCAACCATTAACTCCATACTCTCTCAGGACTTCCCAAAGTTGCATACGATATTTTTTGTAATAGATGCGTATGGAAATCGCGATAATATATGGATGAATAACGGGGGCAAGGGTTTCACAATATGTGGTGGTGTGGGGAAATAACTCTTTATTTCATCAATTAATACTCCCTAGGAAGTTATAAGACTAGTTTGTGATAGTGCACATGCGCCACTCAGTATCCGTCACTAGGTAGGAATAAGGCATTTTCATCAAGCTTCACTTGCGCGGAATATTACAATTTCCATGCATCTGTTACAAAAACTTTTTTGTTCACTCTCAAACTTTTTTCTATGATCTGCTTTAGCTGAATATCTGATCCGCACATGATCTTGGCATAAATCGTCATCGGATTTCCAAGATCCTCTATTTAGTTATTTTTATGACATTGATAATAATAATCTTGGTAAATATTTTGTCCATGGCACTTTATAGTAGGCTAATCGCGCTATGATTAGTACAGTTACGTTTATCAACCTTTCCCTTGTAGAGTGGAACAATAGTCGCCCTTCTCCAATCATTTAGAAGTTCAATGTTTTCAGCACACATCTTCATGAACTCGAAAAGTCACACAAACATCCACCACCGTTCTTAAGCATTTCAGCAGTAATACCATCTGCACCAGCAGCCTTCCCAAGTAAAAATGCTTCGGCTTGATTTCAAATCGATTTAGTCTTGACTTCGACTTTAAGACGGCGATGTCTGGTTGCGTCTCAACAATGAGACGAGGGATCAAATAATGTCTTACTTTTATGGTCTCAGCAGGGATATTTCAAGTTGGCGTAAACTTGTCTCAAGACGAACCTTTCGAGACTCAAAAATGAGATAGTTGACAGATGCAAAGGATTGAAATTGATGAGAAAAACAATTGTCCAATTTTCAAATAAGATTTTTCTCTAATTTAACAATTCAGAATCTGTGGGTCTTAACGAATATAGCCATAAGATAATTGCTTTAATAGGATTGAAATTTTAATTATAAGTATCTCCTGAGTCGTGAGAAATACGTAGAAGCAGACAACGATTTCGGTATCTTCGCCAAACAAGTATAATACAAATGAAAATACGTAAATGAACTCATTCAACATATATTGTATAAAAATATGAAAAATTCTTAAACCATAAACAAGGATTAGCTTTTATGACAGTGAGGATGACCCTTTTTGTCAGAACAAGTCATGAAGTCTTGCTCCGCCTTAAAAATGAGACATCGAAAGATGTATGCACTTGATCTCCAATATGTCTTGATTGGGGGCAATTACAGTCGGAACCAAGTCGAAGAATTTTTACTCGAGTAAACATTCTTTAGTTTCTCAATTGTGGATATAATGTCATAGATATCGATTCCGATTTCGCCACCTACAACGGGATGGTCTAACGTATTCTCTTCTGTGTCACAGTTGTTATGCTCCATAGCTCGACCTCCATCAAATTTCTTGAAAAAATTACTCACACAGTCTTTCACTTTGTCCGGATCCCATACTATTTAACATCAGCATTCTAAATTTCCACTAAATCAGAGCTAGTACTTTCTTTCCTAATCTTTTCAACTCATTTCCAAAAAAAGTTCTTATTTCATTCAAGCTCATTTTGCATTTTTGCATCATCATCCGCTCTGATTTTATAGTTGCTTTCTTTGACTAGTATCTTTGCTTTTCTGTTTTTATCCCTATAAACATTTTCTAGTGTAGTCCTCTCCTCATTGCTAAGACCTTCAATATTGATCTTTCTCGAATATGCTTGCTTCTTCTCGTTAACAGCCATGCGGATTTCATGATTCCACCAAACATATCTAGTCTTTCTTCCTACAACCTTAGTATCGCACACTTCAGATTCACTCTTGAAGATGCTATCCCATGGTATCATCCACGCATCTTCTACATGTCAACTTTTATTGATAAATGTCTCGTTCTAACTGTGAAGTTGACAAATTCAGGAATACCGCAATTTTCCAAATTCATTCTAAGAAAAAATTGCTATAAAAATTAATTGATTGTCCAAAAAGTTTATTTAAATCTCTAATTACCAGCAGAAAGCAATATCTTATGTATAAGGAACTTTTGAGAACCCGATATGATTCGAGTACTCGAAAGCATCGGAAACCCGAAGCTGTTCAAGTACCCTAAAACTGTAAGAACCCGGAACAATGCGATTACTCGAAAATTTAGAGAACCCGAAACGATTCGAGTACCCAACACAATTCGAGTACTCGAAAATTTCCAGAATCCGAAATAATTCGGGTACCCGACACAATTCGAGTAGTCAAAAATTTCGAGAACCCGAGAAGAGAGGTAAAAGTTTCAAGAAAATACTTTCTTTTAGTTTCTGAAAAAGCGCCGTCATATTTCTATTTATCAACACTTTTTTCATTTTCTTTAGATCATTCGATTGATCAAGAATTCCATCTCCATTAAAAAAATATACAAAATCTGTCCTTAAAGTAGTCGGAATGATTCGATTACAAAATATTTTTTCAAAGAAATGATGCATGCGCTCAATATTCTTCAAAGTAGGACCCTTCTGCATCCACACACTGCTGCCAACGAGATTTCCAACTCCCGTACGCTTCCTTGAAGGCGGTAACCGGAATGCTGTTGAGCTCCCTTGTCACGGCCTGTTGTAACGCTTTCACCGAGCCGTAATGGTGTCCTTTCAGAGCGGTTTTGAGGTGGGGGAAGAGGAAAAAGTCAGGTGGGGCAATGTCAGGACTGTAAGGTGGCTGGTGCAGGGTTGGGATCTTGTGTTGGGCTAAGAAAACGTATCGTCCATGTGCACCCAGCCATTGCTAACTCCTGGCGGCTCCATCACGACAATGCACCGAGCCACACAGCCTTCCGCGTGGCAGCGTACCTGGCCCAACACAAGATCGCAACCCTGCCCCAGCCACCCTTCAGTCCCGACGTTGCCCCACCAGACTTTTTCCTCTTCCCCCGCCTCAAAACCGCTCGGTAAAAGCGTTACAATAGGCCGTGACGAGGGAGCTTAACAGCATTCCGGCCGCCGCCTTCCAGGAAGCGTACGGGAGTTAGAAATCTCGCTGGCAGCGGTGTGTGGATGCAGAAGGGTCCTACTTTGAAGAATATTGAGCGCATGTATCATTTCTGTCAATAAATATTTTGTAATCGACTCAGTCTGACTACTTTAAGGACAGACCCTGTATATCTCACTATATCTTCTCGATCGAAAAGTACTGCATTTAGAAAAAAATGGTCATTTTTTTGACAATTGGAAGGTGAAATTCAAAACCATATAAGTCTTTAGAAAAATATAATATTCACGTGCACGTGACGAGCACGTTTTCACGGTCTGTCGCGAATGCTGATAATTTTAAATTCTTGCAATGCGCAATAATTTATTATTTGAATACACAAACCATTTTAGGAGAAATCATTAAATGACAAGAAAAAAGTTTGTCTGGACATCTTCAACTTATTTTTAACTCTTTCCCACTTATATGTAAATAATACTCCTAATAATATTTTTAAAATTGATCTTCAATTCTTCTAATTTGTAAGAAGGAACAACTTTAATGAAGATTTAGAAGTACACGAATTACTTCCAACTATCATTTCTAGTGCATAGACTTTCAAAATTATATTATTTCTCAAATTGAATCTTGTCAATTTGGGAAATTTAAAATTAACATGATCCGAATAGTACGATATTCAAATTATGATTATTTCGAAATCAAACAATATTTAATTGGAAGCAGTTGCAATAGAACAACGTACAAAAAATTTGTTTGGTATTTTGTTCCATCCAAACAATTTAACAATTTAGAGTTTTCAGATTTCAAACCCAAATCTACGAAATTGAGAAATATCATTTGCCAACATCTAAAACCGAATTTTCGAAGTGAGATATCCCGTATTGTTCAAAATTCAATACTTTTAGTGAAGCATTTGAAATTGAGAATTTCGAATTGTAAATGTTAAAAGTGAAACACTTTAAATCATATCTCTCAGTAGTCAATAAAATGAAATTCAAACAATTTTCGCAGAATAATAAGTACAATTTACAAATAATTAATTTCATGAGTACTGAAAATGATCTAACTCATGCGTTACAAATGGTTGAATTTTAATTTGAAGCTCTTTAAATTTAAATAAGTGAAATTCCACTAATTGCTTGTTAAATTTCAATAATTCAATTAGGGGGAAGTCGGTCACTAGCAATTAATAGGGAACTGCTAATTCGATTAGTACAAATATTTACTAATTTGGTAGTGGAAAACTGCTAATTGACTGTTTGAAATATATGAGATTATTTAGTGCTATATATATTAATAACAGAAAGTTATAGAGATAGGAAACATAAAAAATAGTAAAAAAAATAAAAGAACGTCATTTTCTACAAGTTTCTATAAGTCATCGCTTAAACGTTGAAAAATAAAAATTATTTGAACACGTGACTGCACACTTAGCTATTTCACTTTAATTATTTACGTAAAAAATAATCCCTTTATTGTCTGTTAGAACACAGCAGCACATATTCAGAGACTCAAGTTTTCGATGCTCTTCATTCCAAAGTGACATAGAAAAATGTAATATACAAAAAATGTTAGTAAATCATTGACCCAATATAAAACTTTTTCAAGAACAGTATATTTTTGTTTTCTCGTTTTTGAGGAGATTTATCCAAAATTAAAGAAAAAAATGGAACACATTCATGAAACATTGAAGATTTGGGTCTCTCAGTGCACCTAACATAAGTTGAGTCGTTATTTGTTCACTATTTTATATCGAAAAGAATCGAAGAGAAAAGTTTAATAATTAATTAGTAATCGTAAACATTAAAGAAGTAGTCGATAATTTCACTAATTGACTTTAGTAAAATTGTGATTTTTTTTATTGTTCCATTAGTAAAATTGTAAAATATTACTATTCTGTCAGTCAAAAACTTTATTACTAGTTCACTTAGTAAAATTTTCGCTGACTCAAACTCAGAGCAAAATGTTAAGAGTGAGGTATTTTAAAATGCAGAAAATCCAAAAAAAGATTCGAGTTCTGACGTAGTGCTGTGTGCTTGAGCCAGTTAATCATTTAGCAATTGTGAAACAAACAAAAACGGGTAAATGGGGCAAAACACGTCAAGTGTATCGGCTTGAAAAATTTGATCTCTACGATTTCGATGAAACTTGGTAAATTTGTTGTTCCATCAGGGTACATGAAAAGTGTAAAAAGGGGGGTGGAATATCATCGGGTTGCCTAGATACAGGGGCAATAATTTCGGCCTTTTTTCCGGCACCAATATTTTCGTTACATTATAAGTTCGATAATATTGGTTTTTCGATAAACATACATCAGATGTTTTTCATAGTAATTTCCCCCCTCTTTCGAAAAATAATAATGGTTATCGGGTTGAAAAAGTATTTCGACAAAAAAAGTGAACTTGAATATGTTTTCCGATTTTTAGCTCAATGTGGCATTTTCAATTTTTTTCTATTTGTCACGAAAAGAAAGTTTATTTACTCCCCTTTAAAATGGTATAAGTATCATGATGGAATTTTGATATTTTATTGGTCTACGAAGGCTTTCAACCTGGCGTGTACCGCGCTCTACGCGCGCCGAACCCGTTGATCAGCCGCGGAGCTTGGCGGCTGATCGACGCGGAATGTTTTTCATAGCTTGCCCTAAAAATACGTTCAATCATGTAATTTGAGGCAGTTATCAACGCCATCCAGTTATTTTTAGCATTAATTAAATGCATGTTGTTAAAATGAACAAATTTGGTACCTATTATGTTGCTATATTCCTAATATTAAAAAAAATTACTTATAAACGAAAAATTGAAAACTTCAAAAATTCTTAAAGATAAAAATTGTTGTATGGAGAGACATTCTATTGAATTATATCAATTGAATACCACCCCGTGTTTGAAAAAAGTCGGATTACAGAGCCTGGTATCACTGCCAATTCTGCGATAAAAATTCTTGAATTTTAAACTTCTTCAAATTCATCTTTTGTCATTCTCACGATATTTCATTACTATTATCCCAAGTTCAAATTGTACAATTCAAGCAATTAAAAAAAATCATAATTTAAGAGTGATTGAGTCTAAAATTTTCAATTTAAGAAGAACATTTCGAAACTTAAAATAATTCAATTTTGAATGCCTAGTTCTTGCATCGTTTCATTTTCGAAGCAAATTAATTTTTTCACAGAATAATTTGAAAGGAGCATGAAAAATTAGAAGGCTACTTCAAAAATATTCAGTTTTTAGTGCTTCTTCGAAATTTTTCAAATGTGCATGATTTTAATCTCAAGTTATTATATACTGAAATAGTTCAATTTCAAATATGCATTAGCATTAAATTAGTAATTTTGCATTTTTCATTCCGACATTATTAATTTTGACATTGCGTCTCAAATTTGAAACATTATTTTAGTTTTGTATATTTTAAATTAAAGTTTCTAATTTAGAAGATATCTAATTGGATAATATTCACCCTCAAACGTTCCCATTTCGTGTGAACAATTTTTAAAGTTTCATATTGATTCTACCAAATTTTTATTGCTCTAAAAATAAAACTCTCAATCGTGGAAAAAGAAATAGAAATTTTTGATTTTTGCCTTTTGGAAGCTATGAATTTTAAATCTTAAAGGTTATAAATTTTATATTGTACAATTTTCCAATATTACAGGAAAAAAATCTCACTTTCAAACGCGCTAAATTTGAAAATGGTCCAGTTTTATGTTGTTAAATTATTAATTCTCAGTTTCAAATTCTCAGTAGTAAAATTATTTAAATCGGGATGCCTAAGAATAACGTTTTCTCCATTTTTATAGCTGCCAAGTCTTAAAAATTGTACAATTATGAGTATTCCTTATTTATAGATTGTTTATGAGCGAAGTCTTTAAATCAGGACCTATTCAATTATCAAAAGTTTTTAATTGAGAATTGTTTAATTCCAGGAATTTGAATTCGTACCCTCGTAAGACCCTTTTCTTCACCCTTAGGCCACCCCCTCATCAATGTGTCATTTATTTTGATTAACTTTTAAAATAATTTTGTATTGCTCTTTCGAGAAAATATTATAGAAAATTCATTTTATGCCTTTAATGATTTTTCTATAATGAATCTTATACAGTTTTTTCGTGATTACAGGGAAATTTTATAGGAATTATTATTCAAAAATCATTACAGAAAAATCAGTACAGAAATGAATAATATTGAAATATTGGAAGAATTATCGCGGAATGTAGAGAAACTGTAAACAAGTGATTAATTTTGGACCACATATATGGAAATACATATTTGATATTTATGACAAATAATTATATTTTGAATAGATCTCTTCAACAAAGCTATAATGAAACTGAAATACTATTAGTATTTTTTATATATCATATTATCCATTTCAAAAGATAATAAAAATATATGACACATTAATTAGTGATGATAAAAAGAAAATGGTCAAAAAAATGTTAACAAATTTCAATATATTGCGAAAATCTCATTTAACTACTTAGGGTCCTGAGGGATGGTTTTTGACGGTAACTTTAATCAAATGAGGAAAATTCGGAAAAGCGTCGATTCTAGACAATTACCATATTGTACTAATGTGCTTTTAAAACAATAAAATTTTGGACATCTCAGCTCAAAATTAATTATTTAACTGAGCACTTGTTTTAATTATTCTTTTAACTATAAAATATAATTATTTAACATCTTAAGAACAGTTTTGAAAGATTTTAAAAAAAGAAAGTCATACAACTTTCATAATAATTGAAATAATCCTGACTTTTTTATAAAATAAACTGAGAAGGTCAAAGACTCAACTCACGCTTAAAATTAAAAAACTATAATTGTAGTAGATTTTTCAAATTTGATTATTCCTACTGAAACTAATATCAGAAGTCAAAAAGTTTAGACTTTTTCTTCATGTCTTGAAAAGAAGTCATAAGAAAATGAATATCTTATTAACTGTAAAGGAAAATTGAAGAAACGTGATAAGTGGAACTTTAAAAAAACTGGGATGGAAATAACAAAAGCATCTCTGCAAACCAATTTTATGTTGCGAGTGGAATATATTAGTTGCATACGCTTATAGATTATTACTAGTAATTATTTTTTTATGATATTTTGTCATTTTTATTTAGCGAACATCAGAAGCGTTTCGAAAATAGGTTTGAGTACTCATTTTAATATACTCATGAAAATGTTCTAAATGAAGATCACGCATCTGCAAATAAAAGCGATGTCAACAAAGCTAGAAATGTAATGATAAAAACATGAGGCCAATGAGCATAGCAGAATGATATAAAGATAACAAAGTGTCTCTAAAGGTATTACTAATGTTTTTTCCGCAAAAGAAAGAATTCTTGAATAATGAGTTTATTGCTTTGTTGACATCGGGTTTATGTACAAATGAGAATGTTATATTAATATAACATTGAAACCGAAATAGAAAATTGTTATTCAGACAATAATCAAACAATTAGTTTGAGAAATAAGATGATGCAGACAAAATAATAAAAAGTATCAGACAGATAAAAGATATCAGAAAGATATTTTACTTTCGATAAGTCTTCACATGAATTGAATACTGCAAGGAATATTTCAAGAAAAATATTTTCATCATGTACTGAAAACTGCGATTAAATTTCTACTAGTTCTTGGTAGTTTTGAACAGTTTTAGAAACCTAGAACTTTTTGCATTTGCGAATCTTGTTAACGTCTACTGAAAATTTCGACTCAAAGTTCTTAATTTAGTAAAAGGATAGCGTTTGCTATTTTTTGAAAATTTTGAAAATCATGATATACCACTTATAATTTCCATCGAAATTTAAAAATGTCAGTAAGATCACGTTCAATTATTTTTTCTATTCACCAGAACCTTTGACAACAACTGCTACTAAAACTCCTAAAAAAATTCTGTTTTCAGTCATTAAAATGCTCTACATTTTTTTATAGAGAGCCTAGCTTTCATTCCGGGACACGCAAAAAGCGTCTCAAATCCTGAACCGATTTGTCAAATCCTTCATCAGATAGCACGGAAAAAACATTTAGGTAGCCAAACAGACAGACATCGATGAAATTCATAATTTATGGACACCTTAAAATGATAATTGAAGAAAGAATGTAATTTCCAGGAAATTGCTCCACAATTTGGTTTCAAGTTGAATCTTTCTAGTCCTCAAAATATATTGAATATATATAAAGGCCAGAGTTTATGTTGACTTTTTTATAACAATTTAAAAATATTTCCAGGTATTTCAAAGTATTTGATAGAATTTCAGGACATTTCAACGATTTGTATAGGATTCCAATTCATTTTTCATTTCGAAAAACAGGTTGAAACGTCGACTTGATCATGGTCAAAATGCGTGACAAGATGCTCGACTTGTCCATGTCGGAGAGTCAACTTGTATGAAGTAAAAATGGAAAACAAGATGTTTAGTTTGTGCATCCTGGAGGGTCGACTTGGTCATGGTGAAAAAAAGTGTCAAGATGTTCGACTTATGCATGCGAGAAATTCGACTTGAATAAAGTAAAAATGAAGGACAAGATGTTCGACTTATTCATCCTGGAGGGTCGACTTGGTCATGGTCAAAAGAAGTGACAAGATGTTTGACTTGTTCATCCCAGAGGGTTGACTTCTGTGAAGTCAAAATGAGTGTCAAGATGTTCGACTTGTGCATCCTGAAGAGTCGACTTGTATAAAGTGAAAATGAAGGACAAGATGTTCGACTTGTGCATCCTGCATAGTCGAATTGTTAATCGTGGAGGGTCAACTTGACTATGGTCAAAATGTGTGACAAGATGTTGGACTTTTTCATACCGGAGAGTCGACTTGCGTAATTCCAAAATGAGTGACGAGGTGTTCAATTTGTGCATCCTGGAGTGTCGACTTGTTTATCCTGAAGGGTCGACTTGGTCATGGTCAAAATAAGTAACAAGATGTTCAACTCGTTCATCCCAGAGAACCGACTTCTGTGAAGTCAAAATCCATGACAAGCTGTTGGACTTGTGCATCCTGAAGACTCGACTTGTATCAAGTCAAAATGCGTGACAAAAAGTTGGATATGTGCATCCTGGAAAGTCGACATTTTAATTCTAGTGGGTCGACTTGATCATGAAAAAGGAGTGACAAGAAATTCAACTTGTTCATTCCGAAGTGTAGCCTTGTTTCATGTAAAAATGAAGAATAAGATATTTGACTTGTGCATCTTGGAAGTTCGAATTGTTCATCTTAGATGGTCGACTGGACCATGGTAAAAATGAGTGATAAGATGTTCGCTTTTTTTTATCTCGGAGGGTTGATTTGTATGAAGTCAAAATGAGTGACAAGATGTTCGACTTGTTTATTTTGGAGAGTCGATCCTAGAGGGTCGACAGTCGACAGTCATTTGCCATGTGCGCGGGATGGCTACAAAAGGCGATTTTAGCAACTGTCATTGTTTATGCCCTGAAAATTCCAGACGATGCGGTACGTGTTCAGCAATATCGCCATCTGAATCGAAAGTAGCGAATTTCGAGCTACTAATTCTTCCAAGATTTGTACGCACCTCGCGTGAACAAACCCAGTGGACGAGATCATGACCTGGTGGATGATGGCCTTCTTCACCCTCCACACGATCGGTATCTCCTGCTTCAGCTCCAAATATTTCTGGATCTTTTCAGTGTTTCGGAGTCTCATGTTATTGTTCAGAGGAACGCTTATGTCCATTATTTTTATATGTTAAGCACGTTCATCTAGCCAGAGGACATCTGGACGATTGTGTCTGACTAGGTTGTCAGTTAGAAGAGTCCTTTCTCAGTAAAGGAAACGGTGTTCGTTTTCTAGTACTTTGAACTGAGATATATTTATAGTCAGGCTTGAATCTCTCTAGTAAGCCATTGTTCAGGGCAATTTTTTGGTGAATGATCTCAGTAACAACATTATGTCTGCGCATGTATTTTTGCGAGTCAAACATCGTACAGCCATCAACAATGGGTTCGATGTTCTAATTGGGATCTCCACAAAAGCGGCATCTGTCAACCACTGCTGCCATACTGAGGACGTGTTTCTGTTGATTCCTCGTCTTGATTACTTCGTCCTGGATGGCTACGACAAATCCTTCCGTCTCCGAAAAGAGTTTTTCCAGCCTTTATTAGAGGTTTAAAGCATCGCCATTCACGCAAGGAATATCTAATGTTTGAGGGTTTTGTTTGTACAGCTGTTTACCCCGCCATTGAGCAGCTGGCTGTTCCGCGTTGAGATGACCAATGTTGTGGAAATCAACAGCTGCAAGTTTTAAGGGGTTATACAGGTCAACTCTACAGATGTAATGGTAGAGTAGGATGTTAGTCCTCTACAGCTGTTCTCTCATGGTGTATTCGGTGTTCAGACACTAAGGCAACCCGAAAAAGCAGTTTCAAGCACCTTTTTAATCGCAAAGTGGAGCGGACCCCTTGCCTGCAATATGCAAAGGTACCTGTACGAATTTTGATCAGTCATCGCCACAATCGGATCACGGTGATCCAGAATCTGTGAAGTCACGGGTCAAATGCATCTTTTTTGCATTTGTCCAAGCCCAAAGGAATCCTGATGTCATTGGAGAACTGCAGGAAGATGTTAAGTAGGCTGTTCATTTTCGACTCTGAGCTTGCATGAACCTTTATGTCGTCCATGTACAGGAAGTGAGTGAGTTGAGACTTAGCTACTCCCGTCTTAGTTTTGAACCCATAGGACGTGTTGTTGAGTGTCTAGTTCAGCGGTTTCAATGCTTAATAGAACCATCGTGCACTGAATGAATCACCTTCGAAGATTTAATGTTTAATGTGCAAGGAACGGGTATGCCTTATCACCCCACGATTGAAACATTTAATCTTTGTGCACCATGTGCGCATAACGTCATCCCGAAATTGGATGACACGAGGACAGATCTTATATGTCTTACGGACCTCAAGTGAATAATCGTGGGGTATTGGAGGTAACGCAACCTTTTTGTTCTTTAAAGAGGACGTTGTTCTCCTCACAGTATTTATAGACGGAGTCAGAAAGGATGGCCGTGAGAAACTTATAGAGGGCCGAGAGGCAATTGATTGCTCGGTAATCACTGGGAATACCAGCATAAAAGAGGGAAAGTGATCTGGGTCCCCAAGATGTTTAGAAGGGCTCCGGCAAGGGCGGATTGCAGGGCCTCCAGGTATTTATATCAGAAGCTGTGCATTCCATTCACATCGGGCGTTTTCCAGTTCTCAGCTCTCCTTAGGATGCGAGCTACGTTGGAGGCGGAGATGGATGGAGTATTCATCCCAAGCCACCGTGCAACTCTAACCTTTTCTAGACGGAGCCACGTCGTGTCCATGAGTCTCTGTTTAAGATAATCAATCACTTCGTCCAGGCTTGTAGATGCTATTGAACTGATGTTATGTGGACGAAGGATCTCCTCCAATTGGCAGTTCAGTCTATGAGACCGATAGCCCTCTCGAAATTGGTACAACCGTCCCAGTTTTGCCCTTATTTTAGTAAGCTCGTCTTGAAGTCAAAACCTCCATGGGATGTCCGACATCTTTTTTGGGGCGCACTTATCAGCAGCCCGAAGTTTTACGCTCATCATCCTGGCACACGTGACCGCAGCGCAATACGCAAGAGTCTGCACCTGCAGCAACCTCATATCCCGATGCAAAAACAGAGGCAGTATCTCGGTGTCCAGTATGCCAACTAACCGGAGAAAGTCTCTGTTGACTCTGAATTTTGACAGACCGTTTCTCGTAGATGGTTCTTGATCTGCAAACTCGAAGATGGCATCAGTGAAAAACACCATGAGACGTAGGCTCTTCTCATTGAGTTCTTCAATGAGTTCAACAGTAGCAGGAGTAGGGCCCGGTGGTTTCAGCCCTAACGACTGTCGACCATGAGGCAGTCGCCCCGCTATATCCATTGGTCCGGCTCCCGCTCATCTATAACTTGTCGCACCTGTTTTTCGATGTTTTTGATTTCGACCTCGAATATAAGGTGGTGGTGCCTGATGGATCCTAATTGATTAGCAAGATGTTATTCAGTCACTCTGTGCGCCAGATCGGGATAGAGACCCACGAAGAGACGATGTTGTTTGCCCCTAACGTGTTCCCCCCTCACCTTTGCACCAGAATGTCATCTGATCACGTCTCTATTCATCTCCGACGTTCACTAGGTCCTCTTTTTGGCCTGCGCACCCTGGAATTGCTGGTGAAATGCAGTCTCAACTTCCGATCTTATCCGGTTGATAGTTCTTCAAGAGAGGAGTTTCTCGTCTATTATTTGACGCCTACGTTGTTCTAGGTCGTCTCCAGCTACTATCACTATTTCAGGGAAATTCGCTATAATTCTTTGGCGAAAGGCCATCCTGTCAAGTGAAGTGGTGGTCGTTCCCATCTCGTGTTCAAATTGGCAGAGCATCAAGTACTTATCGTGACGGGTTTGGAAATTGTTGCGCTGCCGTGGCATCCCTGTGAAAGTGGTCGGTTGGGGACTCCCAACCGAAACATCCTCCGCAGGCGCAGCTGTTGTCCTGCTGCTTTCCACTTCTTGCCGATGTTCTGGCTGGACAGTAGCTCTTTTGGGTATCCCAGTAAGATCCGCCTGCCCAACACGCAGCTCACCACCACCGGCCTGCATGCTGTCACCCTCAGCGGTGGCACCAGAAAGGCCCCGACGTTCCTCGGGCAGCGATCAACGACCATATATTTTTTGTATACTCTCCATCATTTTGACTGAGTTTCTGATGCTCTTCTTAGTCCCTTTCCTCTTCGTTCTCTGTCTGGCATGGGAAACTCTGTCAGTAGCAATGCTACCGACAACGTAGCCATCAAAGTTATAAGAGGAAAGAAATTCTGGCTTTGATTTCATACTTTCCTCTAAATGATCCGAATTTAGTGAGAGTGACTTTACGAATAGACGTACCACCTTCTGACGTTTCAGGTGGTTAGTTTAGACATGATTTTATACTCATGGAAAACACTTATCGCATCAAGTTGGTAATTGGATGTAAACTTTAAATGGAGGACATTACAAATTATAATGTAGCTGCGGATTGGATTGAAACTTTCGTTGAGGGAAGGCATGCCCTTCGAAAACTTCCTGGTAATGAATGGAGACTGGGTCTTTGGAATGCTAGAGATATAAATGATCTTATGAAAAGGGAATCGCATAATACAATGCGCGTGAGGAAACTTGATATTTCATGTGTACCTGAAAAGAGGAAGAACGGATGTGATGTGGAATAAGAAAGATTGAAAATGGACTCGAACTATGGTCGGGACTAAACAATGAATTACATGCTAGCTAAGAAGTCGGTCTGATTATGAGCGAGAGAGCAAAACAGCATGTCAAAAAGTACGAATTTGTATCTCCTAGATTACTATGGGCTAGAATGAAAGTGGGAATCAAAAGTTTATTCATTCTAGAATGCTACGCTCTAGTTAATCGTGAAATCAATAAAGTAAGAGATTCCTTCTGGAACTCGTTGAATGATATTATGGGTACTTGAGATCCTGGGGGAAAAATCATTATACTCGGAGATATGAATAGCTGAGTTGATGTTCAACGCGAATGTACGGGCAGGGTACTTGGTCATATCGGAGACCCAAAAATAAACGGTAACGAAAAGAAATTGATTAGCATATGCTGAAATAAAGGCTTCTATATTAAGGTAGATGACCCAGTATTCGTACCCGACCCAGTAATCGTGCGATTTTGTTATAAATGTCCTCAATAAGTATTCCCACGATAAGAACACAATAATAACAGATTTTTAGAGAACTCTGGACAATGCTCGTCATGAAAATCACCTTATATATTTCCAAAATTTGTGGAAATGGTTTTTAAAAAATCGCTTCTGTAGTCTCTCGCGATGACTCGAGAAACGAGAAGAATCGACGAAGGTTCAGATTAGGATACATGACTCTTTGCTTTAGCGTTCAGGTGGGTAAAACAATAATTGCTCTTGACGATAATCATTTTCCAATGACAAAAAATAAATTCTCTTTTATAAAAACATGTGTAATTTTCATTTAGCATCTTTTTTGTGCGAGAAATATGGACCACGATTACTGGGACGTCATAAAAGACTTGTTGTCCCACTAATCGCGTCATAGAGCGATATCTGGGTCAAAGTTGTCAGAATTTCATCTCAATACTATTCCTTTTATTAATAATAATTCATTTAGTTCCATGAAATAGTGAAGTGGAATCGGGTAAGGAGTGTGTTACCGTAAGCAGTTATTGTGTGTTACGACAGTGCCGTAAGTCGGAAAAGCATTTGAGTAAAATGTGCTTCAATTGAGCAAATAATTTAGTTCATTTTTAGTTTAAAATGTAATACAAGTTTCAATGCAGGTGCATTCACTAATACAGTATTAAAATATTCTATATCTAAATGAAAAATACCAATAAATATGTATTTCACTGTAGTCTTATCGATTTTGCATCTGACAGTACAAGATAACCTCAAACATAACCTCCAAAACATGTGATTCTTCAATACACAATTTTGCAATTATGTTTAAGTACAACTTCTAACGTGAAAAAATTAATCTATATGCATATTACTCTTGTATAAAAATTTGGTAGCCCATAATGATATTCTGTTTAATCATTTTAGTGGAGAAAATAAGAAATTGAAAACTATAAATACATAACTGTTTTAGCATGTTCACTTTCATGGAATTGAACATTATTTTTCAAATTTTCTCCTCTCATACAAAAAATATACGTAGACTACTAGTGTACCCAGTTCTTCGTTATGTATAATAATTTCGCTTGATTTTCTAGTGCAGCAAGATGACTCCAAAATTCAACTATAGGCCAACACAGATGGCAAAAGCTATAGAGGCAGTGCACGATGGATTATTAAGCGTTACTGTTGCAAGTAAGCGATATGAAGTGCCTTGTAGTACCCTGGTACATAATATACTCGGAAGGACTCTTGAAGATCAACCAATTGGCCCTGATACAATTCTTATGAAAGAAGAGGAAGCTGGTCTCGTAAAGTGGATGTTTTGCGTAGGAAAATCTGGATTTCCTGTGACCAAGGAGCAACTTCTAGATAGTGCCTAATTGCTGATAAAATCTTCAAGGAGAGACAATAATTTTACAAATGGAAGATGAGGCAGACATTGGTAAGAAGGGTTTTCAAAAAGACACCCTGAAATTCCTGCAAGGATATCTCAAAATCTGACAAAGAGTCGAGCTTCTGTGACAGAAGCTAACATTGGACGATGGTTTTTTGAAATTAGATCATATCTTGCCAAACCTAATTTGATCCACATATTGGATGACATGACAAGAGTATTCAACTGCGATGAAACGGCCTCTTTCCTCTGTTCAAAGGAAAATCAGATTTTAGTAAGAAGAGGACAAAAAACTGTTTACCGTCTTGTGAATTCTGATAAAAGAGAATATCTCACTACACTGATTCCTCGTATGACTGATTTTAGGGTTTATACAAATAATTTGCTCAATTATACTGAAATAATTAAAAACAATGTATTTCTTTTTCAATTTTAGGAAATGCGTCTAGTGCAATGGCGCCTCCAGTGATTATGTTTAAATACGAGAGGTTACCAAAAAATATAGTAGCATCTGTTCCTTACGACTGGAGTATAAGCAAAAGTGAAAATGGCTGAATGACAGGAATGTGTTTCTATGAGGACGTTGGCAACAACTTTCATCCGCGGCTTTTAAAAGAAGGAATGGAATTGCCTGTGCTTCTTTTTGCCGATGGACATTCATCACATTTAAGTATGAATTTCAGTGAATTCTGTTTGAGAACGGTATAATTGTAGTGGATTTATACCTGAATTCAACCCACATACTGCAGCCAATGGATGTAACGATGTTTCGACCTTTAGAACATGAATGTAAAATAGCTGTTCAAAACTGCAGGATGAAAATCAACAGTTAGAGGCTAACGAAAGAAACAGTTGCACCAATTTTAAAACCGGTCCTTGAAAATCTTAACTCGTAAAAAATTCTTGAAAATGGGTTCCGCGCTTCAGGATTATGCCTTAAAACTCTGATGCGATATATTATACAAAATTGCTCTCAAAAAACCCTCCTTTGAACGAACTTTCAGAGTTAGTAGAAATATCTCAAAATCGCTTGCGCCAGCTCGAATATGATATAGGCGATCAAAAACTGATTTTCTTTGAACAAGCAGAAGGAATCTGAACTGCAGATATTCGACAGATGTCTCTTTTCGATTTATGGATATCTTTAAGACGGAAAGTCTGCAAGGAGATAATGGGAAATCATTCACAAAGACAAGTGGTTAGAATTGAGAGATCCGGTTCTCCAGAAGGAAATCATCTTCAATCAGACGAAACTGATCTTCCAGGTCATTATTTCACATATTAATTCATTGAAAGATGTTATGATTTCCTTTTTATTTAAATGAAAATGTCTTATTGTGTTATTTAATAGGTGCTGATAGCGACAACCAGATGGAAACCGGAGAGATTGATTTGCGAAGCTAAGTATTTATTATGATAGATGACATGGAACTCCTCGATTTATTACAAAAGTTTTATAACTTAAACCTTCAAGTTACGAGCGAAATTCCTGTTTCTTGAGCTCAATCAATTGAATTCTCGGACAGCACAATTGAGCCTGTTTATCTGGACGTTAGAACTGATCCAGTTTGCATCAATGGAGAAGAAAGCTCTGCTAGTGATGCAATACCAGGAAACACGATGAGAGTACCATCGATACAAAAGGAAACTGAAACGTTATCGCTACGAGAAGGAATTCTAAGAAACGATTTAAACCTTGAAATCGACAAGGAAAATAATTCAGCCGAGGCAAATGAAGAGTGTCTTCTCTATTCAGGGCAACATAATTTTGGACTGGAGCAGCTAATTTGAAATCAAAGCTCACGGGCAAAAGACAGCCCAAGGAAAAACTTCCAGTAGTTGTAACTTCAGAAGCATGGCAGGAATATCATGCAAGGGAGGCGGAAAAGAAGCAGGCCTTAGAAGTTGCAAAGTGAGAAAAAAGAAACCAGAAGTACAAATGATATATCTTGAAAAGCTGAATAAATATTTAGATCATCATAGAAAAGACTGGAACATAAAATTAGGCCACAGAATGTAGAGGGTGCATGGATAATACTACAAGATAGCATTTTTAAGGGAGCATCTGAAGCTCAATCTGAAGTGTGAGATACTGCGATTGAAGGAAGAAAGACTGGAGATGCTTGGTGGAATGATATTTTCCGCGTAGCTGTTAACTAAAAAAAGCAAGCGTAGTCAAGAAAGTTGAATATTAAAGATCTTTACAGTAAAGGGAGAATTAGACTAGAAATAGTATATTGTGCGCTAAGGGGCAAAAGGGACTGATTTGAGACGAGTGTGGAGTTTGCCTCCCGATCGAAGCGAGGGCAGCAATCACATCAGTCTCAAATCACCGCTTTTGCACCATAATTCACACGATACTTTTCGCAACAACCGCTTTAGAAATGCGAGTTTTTAAAAGCCCGTGTAGCAAAAATATTACTCATAGGAAGCAATGATAAAATTAAAGCGAAAGGAGATCAAAAAATACAAAATGATTTCGAAGGAAATACGAAATTCTCTTGAAAACTGATTAAGAAGTTTCGGAAAGGGAGTTACTAGCACTCAGTTAGTCAGAATTAAAGATTCTGATGGTAAAATAGTATGGGATACGAACGAAGTGCAGGAGTGTGTGAATAATTTTCTCAAAAAAATTTATGTAGGTAAAGCTATAAAGCATCACAACTATGACACAAAAGAGGATATGTCAGACAATCCCGTTGTGAATGGCGAAATAAGAATCGATTCCCGCGACATTATATCCGCAATTAAGAAACATGATGGCATTTCCGCTGAAATGTTTAAGAGCGATGGCGGATATTTGTTTGTGTGGAAGAGCAAATTGATAAATATGTGTATTGGGAACGGTGACGTTCAAAATGATTGGATGGAGGGGATTATCGTTCCACTTTACAAGGGAAAGGGTGATGAAGTTGACTGTACTAATTATAGAGCGATTAGTAAGATCACGGTGGATAAAACTAAATTTGGTAAGTTCTGAAAGAGTATGGAGTTAATGGTTAGCTTCTGAAAGCAATAAAGGCTGAACTATGTCCTCCTGGATGTTCAATATGTACATGGACGAATGTCTGAGAATGGCTCTCTTATACGAAGAAGGTGTCGATCTTGGAACAGTGACAGTACGTGGACTGGCATTTGCAGATGAAAAAATTGTTACGACAGAATCAGTCAATGATTTGCAGAGAATGTTGAGCAGACTGGATACGTTCTGAGGCTTACATACGAGTATGTTAATAATATCTAGCTACTTAAAATTTTCAAGGAAGATTTTGAGAAACACAATAGGGAAATGAAAATATTTATTATATTGTGCTCCGAGGAGAGTAATTGGAAAGGATTACGTTAAATATTTGCAATTTTCTATTTCTTGAACAAATTATAGGGGAGTGCCAACGACTGGTGCTCCTACCATAATTCTTAAAATTATTTTGAAATAATTTTGATGTGCATGCATCACTAAAAATTATGCAATCCATTTATTTAATTATTGACATTCATTGTTGGCTTTTTATATAACTAATCTTCGTTAATCAAACTAGTGAAAAAGTTTGACTTCGCACAGAAGAATCGTAGTAATTAGTAAATATACTGAATGATATTATTAAGTCAAAACATAATTCAAGGTTGAAAAATTTCAAATTTCAATCCATTAAATTTGAACCATTTCATAAAAATGTGATTAGTTCTCCTAAATGACAATATTTTGATGTACCATCATATGGGATGTCCGAAATGAATAATTTATTTATAGTTTCTCTACATTTCGCAGCAATTCTTCAAATATTTTAATATTATTTATTCCTATATTGATTTTTCTATAATAATTCCTATAATGATTTTCTATAATCGGAAAAAAATTATATAAAAGTCACTAGGAAAATAATTATAAGCCTAAAAATTTTAGTTCTTACTATATTTGTGCATGTGCATCGATTACCATTCATTACTTGAGCACTTTACTTATTCAGACGAATAAAAAAAAGTATACCCCATTGTCTATTTTTTCTAGCGAAAAGGTCGATTATTTAAATACTCACACCCCGGAAGCATTTAACATAACTTTATTAGTCTGACGTAACTTTAATTTGTGGAGAAGAATTTTTGTCATTGATAAATACGCTATTTTTTCACGTAGTAACAATTTCCAATTCCAGAATTTTTTACTTTCAAATCACCCTACTGAATACACTGGATTATACTGTTGTTAAAAACATGAAATTATTAAAGCTGATTTTAATTTAAATGTAAGCAAAGAAAGTTATGAAACATTTCAAATTATTACACTTGAGTGTTTATTAGGTGCTCAATTACATTTTCATACATGAATTTATAATTGAAAAGTATACAACTGTCATAGAGTGACGTAATTCACAATTCGTGGAAGTAAAAAATGGTGTTTTATTGCATTGCAGGCGATAGAAGTATGTATCCTTATTATCCTAGACCAACAGATATATGCGTCCGGCTATTTCAAAATTTGTATTTAGCACCTCCGATTCAATGTATGTTCTTAGGGCAGTCTGGCATGAAAATCATATAGAATACTGAAATATATATTAATATTTATTATAATAGAAATAATAAGATTCCATACAAATTCTGATACTCTTAAGAAAATGGTATATGCTCCATTTGGAATGTAGATGAATTTTTCAAATTGAAATGTTTGGTATTGAATTAGTTGAAGTTATACAATTTTATTTTTAAAGCGTTCGAGATTGATAAATTTTGAAATATTAATCAGTCAAATGTGAACCATTTGTAAGAGCGATATTTCAAAATATTTGAAAAAATAATCCCCAGAAAAGCAGAAAATTTCTTTCTACACAACTGACCATCTTTTGCGCAACCTTGGTCGAGGCATTTGTATCGCGTTTCACTCATTTTCAGAGTATCTTTGCCATTAGATACACAAAGAGTATGTTTTCCAGTATCCTGAAAATATATTAATTTTAGATCAGAATTTTGGAGAAAGCCAATTGTTTTCCAGTACGAAAAAGACTGGGTAACATTTTGTTTACTTACAGGACATTTCCAGTTAGGACAGCCAAAAGTAGAAGGATCCTAGAAAAAAATATTATTTCAATTAGTAGAAATACTTTTTATCAAATTCTTTACAGTTTAATCATTTAAAATTGCACAAAAATTCCATTTACTGAAAACTGGGACTAAGCGGCGCATTTGTAGGGCAGGAGGCGGACACTTAATTCTGTATTCGAAACGCGATTTTGCTTCTTCTACGTTTTGCACTTGAAGTTTTACAATTATTACTTGCAAGCCTTTACATTTTTTACCTAGAAGGAGAAAATATCAAATTCAGAAATGCAGAATCGAGGGTGCGCCGTTTACTCACAGTTTACGGTAATTGACATTCCTGTTAAATTATATAGATACGCATTGAGAAAAGTAAGAGCAGCATTTTTGATTAGCGCGTAATTTTATTAAAAACAGTTTCTAGGTTCACCGAAATTCGGTGAGCGTAGACGAAAAATTTTCGATGTGCCTAGACGCATCAGCATTTTAAGCAATATACACTACCGACGGATAGTATCGGACCACTATCCAGTTGACCTATTAAAAATTAGCCTTGACTTTGAAAGTTGATAGCGCCGTCCAGAATGTTGATAAAAATATTTACAAAAAATCGTTAAAAACCTTATGTAAGTCAGCGTTGAATAAATCCTAGCTGAAGTAATGTGGCCTTGCGGGTACTGAATTGATACGTGAGAAAGTTAAAAATAGAAGCTGAAGCATAAAATTGCTTGAAAATCGAAATTTTATTTTTGTCTTTTTCACGTGATAATTTGATAGTCACAGGGCCCAATTACTTAAGATAGGGCTTATTTACCTTAGAATTTAATAGTCTTTCCAACTGTGTTTTGGAATTTTTTTTATCTGTAATCTCGGCGGCGCTATCATCTTTCAAATTCAAGGCTAATTTTTACTGGGTCATCCGGTTATTGGTCCGATACTATCTATCGGTAGTATGCTTTCACGTTTTTTTCAGTTTTTCATATGATAATTATATGTCTATTAGCCGAAGAATAAAATTGTGATTATCCTGCATATAAAAATAAGGAAATCATATATAATGTACAAATACGAAATAACTCTTCTCATATTGATTAACTCACCGGCTTGCCTGTTGCTGCAAAGGCGACCAAGAATGAAGTTGCAAAGACTATAAAAATGAACAAGAAATATATTTTTTTCATTTCAATTGAATTCCATTTAAGCTTTGACTGTATTTATTCAAATAATTATATTTTATTGATTTTTACTTCAGAAAGTGATTGAGATTAGGGCCTTAGTAGTAGTGAAAATAAGAAGGCGAAAAAAATCATAAAGGACGGCCAGTAATGCAATATTACTATACCATTTGTAGGTTAGCCAAATTAATAAATGAGATTTATTTATTGAAATAAATGAGATTTATTCATTGAAATAAATATACAGTCTATCGTTCAATGATTTGATTTATTTTTGATAATTTTTTATTAATCACCCTTCAGCATATCCCAGGCAGAAAATTCATGCATAGTGGGAAGATTATGTTCAATTTTCATTCGTTTTATCCAAATGATATATAAAACGAATGAAAATTATACATAACTTTTTTTACTATGCAAAACTTTTCACCCTGAAGTATGCAATTCATTTATGTATTGTTTATATTAATAATTACTTACTTAGTAAGAAAAATAATGCCATCTTTACCGTAATTTGGAAAATTAAAATGTGGGACAATCTGTTTCCCAACCAAGATTTTTTACTTGAAAAGAACTCGTAAAATAGCGATGTTTGGCAATAAAATGAATATCTAGAGAATAAGAGCTGGCTATGTATAATAATATATTATTCAAAAAAACCATCAAAGAGAAAAACATGAAATTTCAATAAAAAGCTCGAATTTGATTGTAACTCAGTACATGGATATTTATTTTTATATATTTATTCATATTTATATTTATATTTTTATATAACTGAAGAAAAACTATTCTCAAGAAAAACATGAAACATCAATAAAAACCTTAAATTTTACAGCACTTTAGTACGTGACTATCTACTTTTAACATCCGGGCGAAGTGCAAATATTTTTAAGAGCTCGCTATGTGCAATAATTTATTATCTGAAGAAAACAAAACTATTGAGGAGAAAAACATGAAATATAATTGACATGTTTAAACTCTATTACGATTTTGTGCGTAAGCTGAGAAAAATATATATATTTTTTGAATTAAAGAAACCGTTTCTTCATAATTTATTTTCATGTAATCAATACTGGCTTCAAAATAAAAAAAATCAATTTGAATTAATGAAAAATTTTCATTGTAATAAGAAACCATTTCTTCGAATCAAAGAAATTTTTCTTTGAGTGTGAGCGAATAAGTATTCGTCTTTGATTCATAGAAATATTTGAATGGAAAAATCTTTTTCGGATTCTATTTTACTACTATCAAATTTCGGCGCACACGCAAATCATTTCAAGAGCTCGCTATGTGTAATAATTCATTATTTAAAAAAAGACAAAGCTGACAATAATTCACACATACATTCAAGAAAACAGTTCATGATGATAAATTTCAGATAATAACCATTTTCAATAGTAACAAGTCGTGGGATACCTCATGGCCTCGTGTGACTTATTTATCCAATAAGAGAACTTTGGCTTTCTTCGCCATCAATTTGACTTTCCGGGTCGACAAAACTTTAACGAATTCAACAACATTAATATAAAATGTTGATTAGTAAGTTCATCGGTAACTAATGATAAGAATTTTGCTCCATTAACAATATGGTATAGTTTTCCCTTTTTTTCGAGGAACGGTGAAAAATATTTCAAAGGCACTTGGGAGGGTCCGCACTTCACGGACGTGTGAGATTTCTACCCAATAAAAACAACCATTTTTTTCTTTTTGGCAAAAGTCTCTCCGGGAACCGCTTTCGCATTACTTCAGGGAGTGTCATTCTCTCCGCCTTCTAAGTCTCCTATTGGCTTCTGTCTCTTGATATGCCTCTGCTAACGTGTAGCTCGAGGTGTTCTTCTTCTGCCGATGTGGCTTGGCTCTCGTCGTGGGTTGTGAAGGCTTACTCTCCGCGGCTACCTCTCTGAACGCCTCACATTTCTTTGTAGCCACAAGATGGTCGGTCTGCGGCTCATCCTCCCTTGCGTCACAGAGGTAGCACTGTGGTGTGCTGGTGCACAATACAATTCCATGTCGCTCGACGCCGCAACTCTAACAGCTCGTTGTCCTATTTGGAAAAGTCTAACTCGCTGCTAGGTTGCTTTAGTCTTGGCAGCTGAAACACCGCGTCGTCTCTGTTTTCTTCTGGACCCTGCAGGAGACCCAGTCGAGCTTGATGTGAGCCGCCCGCAGGAGTTTCCACGATATCTCTTCATCCAACGTAACAAAGGTCCTCCTTGTTCTCCTAGAGGGTTTTCCTGTCATACACACCCTAGAGTCAAGCGGCGAGTCACCACGAAAGAGCCTCCTCAGAGCTCCCTCTATTTCTTCCATCTCTGTAGTCGGTTCGTCATCCTAGATCTTGGGGACGAAGTGGTGGACCACTCCGTTTTTCCGAACAGCGGCTACGATGGCCGAAGAGAGTTTTGTATCTATATACCTCTTGCGTCTTCCCCAACTTCTCCCACCTTACCCCACCTTCTTTCCCACCGTTTCTGGTCTCCCTGACTCCCTTGGTTCTCACTGCAAGTTCGCCAAGTTTTACCTTTTTCTTGAGGTTCTTGAAAACATCGGTTAGCTGACGCCATCAGCCGGTTTGATGGCAACTGCCTCGAAACGCACACGCCTCGGTTTATACTTTCTCTTCGGTTTAGTCGCAGGATTCTTCTTGTTTGTATCGCTTTTGTTGCCAATAGGTTGAGCAGTTGGTATCAGGCCACCACGTCCTTCCGAATATGTCCCTTTGACGACATTTGGCTACCGAGTGGAAGTGCTGGGAAATTCTTGGTCTGGATATTTGGAGGGTATTCAGCTTGCAGGTGACCAGGGGGAATATCCAAGTTTCAACCAAAGAGCGTTCATTGCGTATGTAATTGATCCCCCTTAGGGTTTGGAATTTGCTGCTCTCTCAGATTATGAAGGAAAATGGATCCATCTTACCACGGTGAACGGAAATTACCGAAGAATCTTTGAAAGATCATATAAGGATCATTCATATGGTAAACGTATGGATATGGTAAATACCCCGCAATGAAACAGATACAAATCCCTGCCGATTTCTTGCCGATTCCCGACCGATTCTTTGCCGATTACTTACAGATTTCTTACCAATTTCCTGGTGATTTCTTGCTGATTCTCTGTCAATTTCTTGCCGCTTCCCGATTTTATGAATGCCCTACGGAATAAAAAACAAACAAAGTCTATATAAAAGTTGTGTAATATTCCTGAATGAAAATACAATTTACTGAACTGCGGAAAAATTATTCCTAACCTCTTCAATAATCCTAAGTTTTTTTGCAAAGATAAATATTCGACCTTCTTAAATGCGGATCAACAAAAAACTACACTTTTTTGTACTTAAGGCTCCTTTTTTTGGTCTCAAAATAAAGCTCAGGTTTTCTTCTCTAAACAGCTCTAAGTTAAAAAACGGATATTTTCATTCGCAAGAGTAAGCATTCGGTATCATTTTTAAATAAATCGTTCAAAATTGCATAATCTGGAATTGCAAATGTTTGAAATCGAAAAATTTTCTATCAGAATCCCTCAAAATTGAAACATTTCAGACTAAAATTTTGAAAATTGGACAATTTCCTTAGGAAGGACTTAAAGCTGTATCATTTCTGATTCAAAGAGTACAGAATTGAGCTATTTTTTTTTAATTGGAGAATCTCGCAATCAATGATCTCAGATTAAAATTTAAAAAAAGGACAATTTCGAAACGTTCAAAACTTAATCATTTCAAATTAGAATTTTGAAAATTGGATTATTTGAAACTCAAAGGGATCAAAGTTGTATTATTTCTAATTAAAAGCTTTAATAAATCAAGAGTTTCAAATTGGAATCTTTTGAGTTTGAATAATTTTCAATTCAAAGCGATAAAAATTCGACAGATTCAAAATGAAAAACTGAATTGAATGCTTTAATAAACTTCGGAGAATTATTGTTTTGGATTTTTAAATAGTTTGTATATGGTTAATTAAAAGTTTGGTTGTTTTAATCAAAGTTTTGTTTGATTCAACCAAATTTTTAGGTGGTCTAATCAAATCTTTTGGTCTGTAGTGGATTAAGAATTTGGTAAATTCAACCAAAAATTTGGTTTTCTTCAGCAACAGTTTTGGTTGATGCAAATAAATATATACAACTCTTCCATTGGGATGCAATTCAGATCCCATTAAGATACCATTGAGATCTCACTAAGAACTATCAGGATTCCACTGCGATCTTTTATTAACTGGTTATATTTGTCACGTTTCCTATCTCCCATTCCCATAAACAGTTTCAAATTAAATCTACGCAACCGTTCAATCAAGATCCCATTGAAATCCATTGAAATCCCATTTATCTATTAGGACTCTACTGAGATCCTATTGAGATCCATAAGGATTCATTGGCATTTCATTGGGATGCCATTAAGATCGGTTAAGATTTCTTTGAGATCTATTGCGATCCCATTGAGATTTTGTTGAGATCCATTGAGATCCCACTAGGAACCCATAAGGATATATTAGGATCTCCTTAAGATCCATTCTGACCCTATTGAGATCCCATTGTTATCTATTGGTTTCCTATTGAGATTCCTGTGGGATCCCATTGAGATGCCGCTCAGATTTCATTAGGATGTCACAGAAATTCCATTGAAATCGCATTGAGAACCCACTAAGATCCATTGGTGTCCTATTGAGATCCATTATGATCCAATTGAGATCGATTGAGATTCAATTGAGATCGCAATGAGAACCCATTGAGATCCATTATGGCCCTATCAAGATCCCACAAATATTGACTGGGACCTCACTGAGATCCAACTATATACAATTTTCCTATTGAGATCCCGCTGGGATTCATTCCTATCCCATTTGGATCTATTAGGACCTTATTGAGATCCATAAGAATCCATTGGGATTTCATTGAGATGCAATTGAGATCGGTTGAGATCTCATTGAGATCTATCGCGATCATGCTAAGATTTTGTTGAGATCCATTGAGATCCCATTGAGAACCCATGAGGATGAATTCGGATCCCCTTGAGATTTATTCTGACCCTATTAAGATCCTATTGATATCTATTGGGTTCCCACTGAGATTCTCTTGAGATCCCATTCAAATTTCATCAAAATCCCATTCAGATCGCATTGAGAAACTACTGAGATCCATTGTGATTTCATTGCGTACCCATTGAGATCCATTAGGATATCACACAATAGCGTTATTTTATTATATTTTTATATTATTCAGGTTTTCCATTTCTCATTTCCATAACTTTTTAAAATTAAATATATGCAGCTCTCCCATTCAGATCCTATTAGAATTCATTGGGATGTCATTGAGTACCTTTAGGACGCCATCCAGAACCTATTCAGATCAGTTGGGATTCATTTGGAGCCCAGTGAGATACAGTTGAGATCCGTTGAGATCTCAGTGAGATCCATTGAGATCTCATTGATATCCTGTTGAGATTCATTGAGATCCTATCGAAATCCCATCGAGAACCCATTGAGATTCATTAGGATCCCATTGAGATTCATTGTGACCCTACTCAGACACATTGTGACGTTATTGAGATCCCAATGATATCCATTGTGTTCTCATTTAGATGCTATTGAGATCCCATTTAGATGTCATCAAAATCCCATTAACATCACATTGAGAACCCACTGAGATGCATTAAAATTCCATTGAGATCTCATTGAGGTCCATTGGGATCTCACACACTCGCGTTCTTCTACTGAATTGATCTCAATCGATTTCAATGACATGCCAATGAAACCTTAATGGCATTTTAATAGAAACCCACTGGAATCTCCATGGAATACCATTGAGAAACATTAGGACCCCATTGAGAACCTATTGAGATCCGTTGGAATCCATTTGAATTTCATTGAGATGCCGTTGAGGTCCGTTGAGACCTCAGTGAGATCCATTGAGATCCTATTAATATCCTCTTGAGATCCATTGAGTTACTATTGAGAACCCATTGAGATTCATCGGGATCCCATTCAGACGACCCTACTCAGATTCATTGTGACATTATTAGGATCCTATTAATATTCACTGGGTTCCCATTTAGATTCTATTGAGATTCCATTCAGATGTCATCAAAATCCCATTGAGATCGCATTGAGAACGCACTGAGATCCACTAGGATTCCATTGAGATACCATTGACATCCATTGGTACCTCACACACTCGCGTTCTTTCATTGAATTGATCTCAATCGGATTTATCAGATTTATCAGATTTATCTCAATGAGATCCTAATGGATCCTAGTAAGCCTACGAGTAAATAAGTTCTCAACGTGATATTGAAGGGATTTCAATGCCAGATCAAAGGGAGTTTAATTGCATCTCAATGGGATCATACTGGAATCTCGATAGAAATCCAATGAATGTCAGTGGAATCTCAATAGGGCTACTGTGGATCTGAATGCGATCCTAATGGATCCCAATTGATCCTCAATATTTTCTCAATGAGATCTTAATGGATCTCAGCACTGTATTACTGGGATCTTAATGGATCCCAACAGGATCTCAATGGGATAGTCGTATATATTTAATTAAAAAAGGTTATGAAAATGGGAAATAGGAAACGTGACAGATATAAGAATTTAATGAAAGAACGCGATTGTGTGAGATCTCAATGGATCTCACAGAAGCCCAATTGATTTCAATGGGTTTTCAAGGCAATCTCAGTAGGATTTCAATTAAATTTTGATGAGGCCACAATGGCATTTCAATGGGAGCCCACTGGAATCTCAATTGGAACCCTCTGGAACGCAATAGTATCTCAATAGGGTCCCGAGTAATCTCAATAGGATTCGAATGGATCCCAATAAAATATCAATAGGGCAGTTGTATATACTAAATGAAAGAAAGTTATGGGAATGGTAAATGAGAAACCTGAAATATGTGAGAATTTAATAAAAGAACGCGATCGTGTAAGGTCCCAATGGATCTTAATGGGATCGCAATGGAATATTAATGGTTTTCAATGGGTGACTAATGCGATACCAATCGGAACATAATAAATATCCATGGGATCCTAATAGGACAGTTGTATATAGTCAATTAAGAATGGTCATGAGAATGAGGAATAGTAAAGGTGAAGAATATAAGAATGTTATGAAAGAACGGATTTGTATAAGATCCGAACGGATCTCAATGGGATTGCAATGGAATCCCAATGAATCTCAAAGGTTTGTCAACGCTATCTTAAATGGGATTCCAGTAGCATCCCAATGAGATCTCAATGGCATCTCATTGAAATCCCACTGGGATCTCAATGGGAACCCAATGAATATCAATGTAATTTTAATAGAGTCGCAATGGACCTAATTGGGATCCTTCTTTATCTCAATGTGTTCTTAATTTGATTTCAGTGGTATCTCAATAGATCTCAATGGGATTTTAATGAGATCCCGCTGAATCTCGATGAGATCTCAATGGATCTCAACAGCATCTCCATGGGATCCCAATGGCTCCTGATGTATCTCAATGGAATTTCACTGGGGTCGTAATAAATCTCAATCGGATCCCAATGGATCCTAATGCTATCTCAATGGATTCTAATGGTATCTAGATGGGACAGTTGTATATATTCATTCCAAAAATGTTTATGGGAACAATGTATCTCAGTAGGGTCACAATTAATCTCAATGGGATCCTAATGAATCTCAATGGGTTCTCGATCATATCTCAGTGGACCTCAATAGGATATCAGTAGGATCTCAATCGATCTCACTGAGATCTCAACTGATTCCAACGGCATCTCAATGAAATCCAAATGGTTTCCAACGAATCTTGATAGGTTCTCATTGGGGTCCTAGTGGTTGTCCATGGTATTCTAATAGATTCCAATGAGAATTGAATGGGAAAGTTGTATATATTTATTTAAAAAAAGTTCTCGAAATGTAAAATGGGAAACGTGACGAATATGAAAATTCAATAAAAGACCGCGATTGTGTAAGGTCCCAATGGATCTCAATGGGATCGCAATGGAATCTCAATGGATCTTAGTGGGTTCTCAATGAGATCTCAACCGATCACAACGGCATCGCAATGGAATCCCAATGAAGTCCCAATGGCTCCTAATGGATCTCAATGGGATCACAATAGAGCCCTAAAGTTCTCAATGGAATCCAATAGGATCTTAATAGGACAGTTGTATATTGTTGGATCTCAATGGATCTCAATGGATCTTAGTGGGATCTCAATGGGGTCCCAATCGATCTGAATGGGATTTCAATGGGATCTTAATGTGACAGTAAAATAGATTTAATTTGAAAATGTTTATGGGAATGGGAAATAGAAAACGTGACAAATATAAGAATTTAATAAAAGATCGCAATGGAATCCTAATTGATCTCATTGGGATCTCAATGCGATCCCGATAGGATTTTGATGACATTCAAATGTGATCTCGATTGCATCTCAGTGGAAGTGTTGTATATATTTATTAGTATCAACCAAAACTTTTTCTGAAGAAAACCAAATTTTTAATTGAATCTACCAAATATTCAATCTACCAAAATATTTGTTTAGACCAACTAAAAGTCAAGTTGAATCAAACAAACCTTTGATTATATCAACCAAACCTTCTATCTGACTGTATAGCAACGCTTTTATTTGGTTGATACACCCAAAATTTTGTTTGATCATCTGAACATCACTTGAATCAAAAAAGCTCTTTTTCGGATATACATTCAAGTTTGGTTGAACCGAACAAATCTGGATTGATTCAAAAAAATATTTAATTGATTTGAACAAAATTTTACTTTGAACCAAATATATAACAAACCAAAAGATTTGGTTAGACCAACTAAAAATTTGGTTTGATCAAACAAAACTCTGATTGAAACAAGCAAACTTATGATGGACAATATACAAACTATTTTAAAATCCATAACAACAGTTCCCCAAAGTCCATTAAAACATTCAATTTAGTTTCAAATTTCAAACTGTCAAATTTTGATCGAATTGAATTGAAAATTATTCAAATTCAAAAGTTTTCAATTTAAGATTTTTGAATTTTGAACGCTTTCAATTAGAAATAATACAACTTCGATTCTTTTAAATTTTAAATAATCCAATTTGCAAAATTCTCATTTGAAGTTATTAGATTTTGAACATTTCGCAGTTGTCTTTTTTCAAATTTTAGTCTGAAATCATTCAATTTCAAGATTCTTCAATTAAAAATCAGATTGTTCAATGCTGAATTCTTTGAATTAGAAATGATACAACTTCAACTCCTTTCTAATAAAATTGTCAAATTTCCAAAATTTTGGTTTGAAATGTTTCAATTGTAAGGGCTTTTGATTTCAAATTTTTCAATTTCAAACATTTTCAAATCCAAATTATTCAATCTTAAACGGTTTTATCCAGCAATGATACCGAACGCTTAGTTTTATGAATAAAAAATATGTCCAATTTTATACATGGAGGTGTTTAAAGGAAAAACCTAAGCTTTCTTTTCAGACAAAAAAGAGGAGACCTATGTACGAAAAAATTAGAATTTTTTGTTGATCTGCATTTCAGAAGGTGAAATATTTTTTTTCTCCCAAAAGCTTACGATTAATGAAGAGGTTATGAAAAAATTTTGTTCAGTTCAGTAAATTGTGTTTTTATTCAGGAATATTACACAATTTTATGTAGACTTTGTTTATTGTAAATTTCGTGGGGCATTCGTGAAATTGAGAATCGGAAAGAAATGGGCAGGAAATCAGCAAGAAATCGGCGGGGAATTGGTACGGAATCTGTAAGGAATCGGCAAAGAATCGGTCGGGAATCGGCAAGAAATCAGCAGGAGATCGGCAAGACATCGGCAGGAAATTGGTGGGGAATTTGTAAGAAATCGGCAAAGAATCGGTCGGGAATCAGCAAGGAATTAGCAGAGAATCGGCAAGACATCGGCAGGAAATTGGTGGGGAATTTGTAAGAAATCGGCAAAGAATCGGTCGGGAATCAGCAAGAAATTAGCAGAGAATCGGCAAGAAATCGGCAGGAAATCAGCAGGAAATCGGCAAGAAATCAGCAGGGAATCGGTAAGAAATCGGCAAGGAATTGGCAGGGATTTGTATCAGTTTCTTCGCGGGACATTCACAAATCGTGTAATTTTATATGGAACGTATGGATTCTGCCTATGTGGATAGCCAAAGATTTTTCGGTAATTTTCATTCATCGGGGTAAGATGGACCCATTTGCTATTATTATCTAAAAGCGCAACAAATTCTAAACCCCTTTCGGAATCAGCGACATACTCCATGTACGCTCTTGGGTCGAAACCTGGATATTCCCCCTGGCCTTTTGCAAGCCGAATATCCTGCAAATATCCATTCCAAGGATCCCTTAACACTTCCACTTTGTAGCCAGATATCGTCAAAGGTTTATATTCGGGAGGGCGTGGTGGCCTGACACCAACTTTCCAACCTATTGGAGCCAATTTTGAACCGCCTTGGACATCTTCCATAGCACCTAATTATTTTAAACAAAAATTGAGGTTTATAAATTAATATATAAGTAGAAAAGCCTAATCGAGATTTCGTTAAGATAACATTGAGATCCCATCGAGATAATTCTGGGATCCCACTGAGATCCTATTGGGATCCCATCGAAATCCCATTGAGATCCTATTGAGATCCTACTGAGATTCGATTGAGTTCCCATCAAGATCTCATAGATATCCTATTGAGATCCCTTTGAGAACTATTTGGGATCCCATTAGGATACGATAAGGATCCAATTGAGATCCCTTTAAAATAGTGCTCAGATCTCATTGAGATTTCATTTGAATACCATTGTGTTTCCTATAAGCTCATGTTGAGATCTCATTAGGATCGCATTGAGATTCCATTCGGATCCCATTGAGATTTCATTAGGATCCTATTGAGATTTTTTTGAACTCCTATCGAGATCTCATTGAGATTCCATTAAGATCCCATTGAGATACTATTGTGATCCCAATGGGATCCTCGATAAAGTCCCGCAAAAGAATTAGGTTCGAGACACATTAGTGTTCACATACCAACTTTTCTTGAAAAGTTTTCAAAGTTCAAGTAGGGACAAAAGTATTAGAAAAGCGCAATTTCATTTTTTGTGAATTTTTTTACGAGTGCTTGTGATATTTATGTCCTACAAAAGTCCTGCTGCAAGAGCACTAAAGTACCAAATATGTTCCAAATACGTCCCGTTTTACCAAGAACTTTTCTTTGGGACAAAGAACCGAAAAAATGTACGTATTCTTTTTTCATTTTACAAGTCCTGCATAATTTTAGAGACAAAAGTACAAGAGAAGTTCCAGATATGTCCCAAAAAAGTCTTTTGACCAGGACTTTTCTGGAACAAAATTACCGGAAAAGTCTCACTTAATTTTTGATTTTTATTTTAAGAACGACTTTTTCAGGACAGAAGAACCGAAAAAGTCCCACTAACTGTTTGTTTTTCGTTTTGGGTAGGACTATTCTAGAACAAAAGTACCGAATGAGTCCCACTCAATTTATTTCCTTTCAATTTTCACAAGTCGAAAATAGTTTCGGAACTGAAAATACTGGGGATGTTCCACTTTATTTTTCTCAACATTTTCACAAGGGCTGATGGGACTTATGTCCCAAACAAGTACTCCTGAAACAGTACTAGAGTAACAAAATGTTTAAAATATGTTCCATTTCTCCAGGACAAAAGCACTAGAAAATTTTGAAATATGTCCCGTTTCACCAGGAAGCTTCTAGGACAAAAGTAACGAAACAGTCATACTTAATTTTTTGTTTTTGTTTGGAGCAAGACTTTATAGGACGAAGTACCGAAAAAGTCCCACCAATATTTTTTTTCGTTCTGAGCAGCACTTCTGTTTCGAACAGGACTTTTTATGACAAAAGTACTAGAAAAGTCGGAGTCATAAATATATATTTTTTTTATTTAAGTAGGACTAAAGTACCAAAAATGGTCAAAATATGTTTCGTCTTACGAGGACTTTTTTAGGATAAGAGTACAAGGGAAGTACAACTTTTTTTTCTTGTTTTCAGCATGATTTTTTGTAGCAAAAGTGGTGATATGATTTCACGCCCCTAAAAGGTACAGCTAAAATAGTACTCAAGTATGAAAGAGATCAAAATATGTCCGATTTCACCAGGACTTTCTCATGGTAAAAGTACCAGAAGAGTCCTACTTTTAATTTTTCGAGCAGAACTTTTTTAGGACAAAAGTACCGGACAAGTATCCCTAAATTTTCTGTTTTGAGCAGGACGTCTTAAGGATAACAGTACCAGAAAAGTTCCATTAAATGTTTTGTAATTTAAGGAGGACTTTCTTTGGGAAAAAAGTACTAGAAAAGTTCCATTGTATTCTTGTCAAAATACTCACAAAGTGCTAATAGGATTTATGTCCCAAAAAAGTACTACTGGAATAGGACTTAAGTACCAAAAATGTTCAAAATATGTCCCGATTCACGAGGACATTTTTGGGCAAAATTATCAACTGAGTTCTACTCGTACAGGATGAATTTTCTACCAGAAACGTGATAATGCAATTTTCAGTTTAAAAAATGAATTGTCAAAAAAAGTATGTTTAATCAGTTGTATTTAATCAAAAAAGATCAATTTATAACCAAACAGATGAATTTTGAACAAAATTGTTGAATTCTGAAGCCAAGAAGATGAATTTTCTACGAAACAGTTGAATATGATGAATATGATATGAATATAATATTGAATATGATTTAAAAAAAAAAATAAATAAATTTCATACCAAATAGTTCAATTTTCAAACAAATAGTTCAATTTTCATCCAAATAGTTCAATTTTCTAAAAAAAGTATAAGTTTTAAACAAAAAATTTAGGTTTCAACAAAAGAGCTTATTTTCAACCAAGAAATTTAATTTTCAACTTAAATGATGAATCTTTGACCAAACAAAAATGATTTTTTACAAAATAGTTTAACTTTAAACCAAGTACATAGTTGATTTCTCAACCAAAAACGATGAATTCTCAACGAAATATGTAACGGTTGATATTTGAACGCGAACATATTTAAATTTAAAATAAGAAAGAGTAGAATTGAAACAAAGAAGGCAAATTCTCAACCAAAAATGGAATAGCTAAATGTTGGATGGAAAAAATTAATTCTTAGCCTAAAATGAAACGAATTCTAAACACAATAATTACATTTCCCACCAAAGAGATAAATCTCCAACCAAAAAAATGAATTTTTCACAAAGTAGTTCAAATTGCAACCAAGAAATTAAATTTTTGAACTAAAAAGATGGATTTTGAGCAGAAAAGTTGAAATGTCATCCCGATAATATGATTTTTCTACAAAAAATTAATTTTCAACCAGATAATTACATTTTTATCTAAAAAAGATGAATTTTTAATAAAAAATGGAATAGTTGAATTTTTGAGTAAAAAAAATTAATTTTTGACCAAAAATGAAATAAATTTTCAACACAATAGTTAAATTTTCTACTAGAGAGATAAGTCTGCATCAAAAAAATAAATTTTTAAGAAAGCTGTTTCACTTTTAACTCAGTAAATGAATTTTGACCAAAAAAGATGACTCCAACATAATACTTGCATTTTTAACAAAATAATTAAATATTTCAACCAAAAAAAATAAACTTTCTGCCAAAAATAGTTTAATTGCCTTATAGGGTTCTGTTAATTTATTACCAACTGTCGTTCTCAGCGAGAACTCCCCCCCCCCTTGAATTTTAAAGTAATTTATGGTCGGCTCCTAACTCTTGCATAAGAACAATTTTTTTAAATTTCATTTTAATAGTCGAAATTTTAAATTTTCAAAGAAGCGCGTATGAAAAATTCCATAATTCTAGACAGTATGTAATTTTATTCAATGAAAGAATGCAATTCTATATCAATATCGAATTTATTGAAACAACAACAAGGTCATATTGTGATATTCGTAAATAGTCTACGTCACAACCAAAAAGGACTATTTAACCAGAAGACGAATTTTCTACCGAAAAGGACGAATTTTCAACAAAATACATGAATTTTCAACTAAAAATGAAATAGGTACATTTTCAGTTAAAAAATGTGTACTTATCAAGAAAAAAATTATAATTTTCAACAAAATAGTTTAATTTTCAACCAAACAGATAAGGTCGCAACTGAACTGATTAATCTTCAAGAAAAAATAAATTAATTTTCAACAAAAGATTTTTAAATTAGAACAAATAATCTTAGAAATGGAAAAAGTGACAAATAAAAGAATTGATTAAAAGGAGGTATATGTATAACAATTTTAACTTTCAACTATATTGAAACGATAAGAAAATATTGGCATTGCGCAATTTGTAAATGTAGGCAACCTCACCTCTACCAAGATAACATGTTTTTATGCACTGCTTCAAAATAAAAAAAAGGAGAATTATTGACACACTTTATCAATTATGAACTCACTTTTTCAATTCTTTAAACCAAATGAAACTTTTAGAGAGAGAATAAGATAAGGTAAAATAGATTAGGTGTTTAAACAATTCGAATCTTTCCATCTTGAAGCAGTGTTACTTGTGAATAAATTCTCAAATTGCATTGAAGTTTCATATATTTTCCAAGATTTATCATTCACTATTTTTAATCCACTCAATTTGAAATTAAAAAAAAAAAAACAATTTTCAAAGGATCAGTAATCATGAAATTATATTTACTGTTTACGGTATGAAAAATTCTCCCAGTGAATAATACAAATCATATGAATAATTTAAATTAAAAATTAAAAAATGACAACGCAACATTGAAACAATATAGTCAATATTTTTCTTTAAGAAACTGAAAAATGCTATTACGAAAAACCCGGACAGAGTCAAAAACTCCGCGGGATAAAAATCGCAAGCCTCAAAAAGTGGAAATATCCGGGAAATCCGAACATATGGTCACCCTAATTACACTTACCAACAAAAGTGAGATAAACCGCAAATGTAAGTATTAGAATGCAGCCAGCGATCTTCATTTTTTCTATTATTATCAACAACGATTTTGGTAGCTGCAACTGAGAAATTTGGATTATTCACACTCCTATATATACTAACTTTTATCAGATTACTAAGACATGACAAAATCACATGATACTCAAGAAATGAAGGTAGAAAAACATCGCGTATAATTTTGCTCTCAGTAAACAATTCTATAATTCTTATCAGATCGTATTCATTTAAAAGTGCCAAGGCTGCTAATTTTGTTGGTATGAGAGCGTTACATCCCACCAAAAATAACGATACAAAAACTTGGTCAAGTACAACTTTATTTGCACAATTGAATGAAGCTGTGGAATCAAAGTCGGCCAATTAAAATGAAAAAAATGATAATTATCATTAATTGGTATCTCTGAATACTATATAATACATATAATTGATATTGATATTTATATTATAATTTAAAATATAATTATCAGTTTAGGTACTGACTATTAGGGGGCCAATACACTAATAAGCTTGAACTAGTTACTATTTTCTAGATAGTAAGCAAACAATCTCAAAATGAAGTCTAATAACATGTTTTGACGCAGCTTACCAAGCCAATTTGCGTCTATTTCTAAACATTTAACGACTGATATAAACAAAGCCAGCACTGAAATAATAACTTTTATTTTTTATAGCAATTCCACATGGAACACGCTTACATTAGAGCCATGGTCAAGCGAAATTGGACCAAAAGAAAAGCTTCCAGCATACTCGTAGGTCAGCGACATGAAAAAAAGTTTAGTCGCTTTCTAAATTTTTTGAACCCTGAATTCTGAATTATTCACTGATATAACAAAAGGAGGCATTAGAAGGGCACCTTTTATTTTTTCCCAAGCATCTACATGACATGAGTTACAATTTGCGCCATCGTCGAGAAAAATCGCTTGAAAAGAAACGCTTCCAGCATAGATGCCTCAAAAGCGAATTTACGTCAATTTATTGAAATTCAACGACAGATATAAACAAATGAGGCATTAGCATAGCAAATTATGTTTTTTAATTGCAACTTAACGTGTTACAGGCTCTAATTTATTTTTATGAGTTCCAATTTTTTTATCAATTTATTTTCTTATCAAACAAGAAGAATTATTTTTCATAATAATTTGATAAACTATTTCGATTTATTAAAAATATTCCTATTTATAAATTGTGTACTAGTTGTTCTTGGTTTCATTTTTTGATTTCACAACTTTGATGACCTTGAATGTAAATAAATAAAATATTAATACTCATGCACTTAGCGGAATTTTTCCACACGCAGTGTTTTTTGTGGAATTTTAATTGTTTTTTTTAGCAATAATAACGAATCTACATACAGTAATGAATTTTTCTTACAACACTGGAACGAAATTGTAATCTACAGTCAACTCTTTCTGAAGAGTTTTTACTAATTTTTGGGACAACTGATTTCTCCAATTTTCAATTAATATCATTCAAACTTACACGCTCGAAAAAATATTTGTTTTGAATTAAATAAATCGGTCCTTAAAAACCATTTTTCCCCATTTAATCAAAAATAATTTCAAAATAAAGAAAATCAGTTTAAAATAAAGGAAAATTTGTATTGGTACAGAGACCCATCTTATTGAGTCAAAGAAATTTCTTTATATGAAAGAAACTTTGTTTTGACTGAGAGCTAAGTAATATTTCCTTTTGATGCAAAGAAATTTTCTTTGGATGAAAGAATCCTTTTTCCGAGTGTAGAAAATAATTATTGTGAAAAATGTTGTCCAAAAATCTGATAAAGAATAATTATAACTCAGTCGAATATAGGTTTGTGTCTACACCTTTTAAAAATTATTAATTTTTCAATGTTAGAAATCGCTACAAAATAACTAAAAAATGAGAAATTTTCATTATAAATTAATGTACTGCAAGTTTATTGAAAAAACTTTTAGAATATGATGAAATTCTGTTGAAGAAACTTTTTAAGTTTATTTGGTAAAAGCGTATAAGCCTGGCGTGCATTTAAAAAATCACGTTTTTACCTCTTCTTTTCTCTACGAATGCAATCGCGAATTTATTTCTCCCTGATTAATATGCAAATGAACGATTTATTATAGATCACTTATATGAAAGAAAATAAAAATCGTGATATTCGAGGAAATTAATCACATTTTTAAGAGCTCTCTTTATTATATTTATAATGAAACTCAAATACTATCAGTATATTCTCCACATATCATATTATTATAATTGAAATATTCCAATATCATTTTCCATACTTAAGAAACAAACTATGCCTCCTGCCAAAAAATGTTCAAGAGAAAGCTTATGGGTCTTCGCTAAAGCAAAACTTCAGATATCTTGACTTTTTTTTTGGATCTCGCGTTATTTGGCTCAACATTTGAATCTTAGATTTTTTAAAGAGATTCAAAAAATTGTATTAACAATCACGTAGGGCTTCCAAAAAGCAACGTTTTTTCTTCTATGACTTTTTTCATACCGTCCATTGTTTGGCTTGAAATTTTCGTTTTTTTTTAATTTAAAAAAATGCTACAACTCTCATAATTTTCTTCTCACCAGAAAAACTCATGATGATAAATTGTTTGACTTTTGAGTACTACGAATAGTCGTACATACAATTTCCAAATCTAAAATATCTGCCCGCTTCGTGGGCACATTCTCATCGCGCGCAGTTCGCTTTGCTCGCAAGTTTGATCGTGCCTGGGGAGCGCAATTGACTCGTCGCGCTTCGCGTTCCAAAATATGTGGATCTCGCGCTTCCCGCTTGGTGTTATATGTTTTTTTATGTACAAATTATTAAATTTATTTTTGATTTCAAATGAAAAAGGAAATTTATTTACTTAAGGCTTTATCGGCCTTAACGAATACATTCTCATCATAATATTCGCGCTCAATTTCCTCGCTCGATATATATATATATATGCCACCTTGATCAAAAAGTTTTAGGACTTTATTTTTAAAATCAAAAATGCAAGTTTATTCATCATAATCGATATTGCCCCCTTCAAAGTACTCCCCATA
>JAUMHM010113067.1:5826-21121 GCA_032362435.1 Melikaiella ostensackeni | reverse complement strand
TCAGTCAGCTGACCAATAGGAAGAAGGGCTGATCGAATGATGTCCCCACCATGCAACAGGATCTTATGCACTGACAAGACATGTAAAACCATTTGTGATGTTTAACAAACAGTTCGGCAGTCTTTGAACAATACAAGTCAAACTTACCTGGGTGGACATCCTTTCCACAATTTGGAAGTTGAATTATGATACTAAAATTCTTTATAAGCTGGAGATTGATGCCTGGGATTTTTGCTGTTAGCTCTGGATCTTGAAAGAATCTGCGCGAATCGTTTCCATCATTGGATGTGCCACTGCCTTGCTTCGGACGATCAATAATCAACCTCATTTTTTCTCTAAACTTTTCTTGAATAGCCTTCTTTCTTTCAGCCACCAGCTTTTTTTCTTTATCCTGTAGAGTCGTCCAGCTTTTCTTGCAATCTTCACGATACGCTATTTGCAGAAGACACTCCATAAAGCGTATACGTGCGTGTAGTGGAGAAATTTCAAATTCGTTATTTTCTGGCTGCACAGGTTTTTTCTGAACATTTTTTAAATCGTTCATTTCTGAAGGATTTGCTTTTCATATGAAGCAGGATGCAGCTGATGGTGTTTCAGAAACTGCCTGGGACATTTTTCCATCAACCATTGTGAAAAGCATTTCATGAAGTACCAAAATTTTGAAATTAATGATTTTAATGGTTGTTGGTAACAGTGCAGCAATTTCTTTTTTTATCGAATTGACTTTTAATCTAGTTTTATCGGCTGTTTCCTTTGTGTATTCGAACATTAACGGACGACAATACCTGACAGAACTTGGCCGAGGATTGTTCCAAAGTTCCGAAGACTCGAGAGAAAATGTTTCAGATGATTCGAGAGGAGACTGGACATCTAAGCATAAGGGTACAGTAGATATCATAAATATGCTTTCATCGGTTATGCCGTCTTTATCGAATTTTTGTTTATAATGACTCTGACTAGAGGCTCCATCATAACCCCATTTGGTCATCATCGTTGAATCAACTACATTTCTAGGGGTGATAATAGAATGAGTCAAAGACATAATTTTAGGAATTTGAAGCAAACGTGAATCTGTATAATTCAACATAGCTCGTAAATCAATCTTAACCCTTTTTTCCGTACCATGTATGGCTGATTCTGAAAGACAGCATTCTTGTCTTGCTGTAGAGAGTTCTTTGAACGGTTTCAATATGTCCGCATTCTTTGTCCTCATTCGCAGACGAATACACTCAAATTGATGCTTGAAAAGTTAAGCATCTTCTATTATAGCTAAACATTCATTAGCAGTAAATGGTATGAGTTCTCCACCATCCAGTAGATACTTATTTAGCTCGTCAGAATCAGCGTCAGAAAAAGCGGGAATGAAGTGTCGAAGAAGCTTTTCTTCAACTAATTCAACCTCATATTCCTTTAATTTGAATTTCTCTTTGATAAAATTTGTTAAAGGTCCAACACTAATCCCCTCGCCTGACTTTATACAACCTATCAATTCATCCGACAGGATTTTGTTCTTGACTTCAACGTCACCCATTTTAGGAGTTAACAAAAACAATACTCACTAACGGAAAAATACAATACAGAACTAGAACAAAGCCTAAAAAGTAATTGAAACACAGAACACAAAAATGGAAGAATTCAATGAACCACAGACGAAAATAAGAAGAATATTTCTTAAAACACCACGGTTAAAAGCCTGTTAAAACGAACTGCTGAAATCGGCTACTTAAAGAAAAAGCAAAAGTAAGTGATAACCAAGGAATAGCAGTTTCAGTCTGAAGTTAGATATCTATTTCAATAAAAAACAAATGAATGTAATACCCACGGGACAGCCGATACCAGTCTGAAGTTAGCCATCTACTTCGAGCAAAAACAAATGAGTGTTAATAACTGCGCATTTCTTTACAAAATTTGTTTGTAACAATCACATTTGTCATGAAATAGCAGTATAGTATACAAAAGTATGACTAGCAAGACTGACAAAAAACGTTTAAAAAAAAGTAACTGAAATTCTTAAGAATCGCTCAAGCTGTGCATTTGTTTTTGAAATTTGTTCATAACAATCATGAAATTCTCATGAAATGACAACATAGTTTATTGAAATATCACTCCCACGTCAAACGAAGCACGTTTTTTTTTTAAAAAAAAGTACGTCAAACACTCAAAAATTGCTCAAACTGCGCATTTGTTCATGAAATTTGTTTATGACAATGACATTTGTCATGAAATGACAATATAGTTTACAAAAATATCACTGGAAAGACTGACAAAAAACGTTTAAAAAAAAAGTAACCGAAACTCAAAAATCGCTCAAACTGTGCATTTCCTTATAAAATTTGTTTATAACAATCACAAAATTTTCACGAAATTGCAACATAGTTTATTGCAACATGACTCCCAAGTCAAACAAAGCACTTTTTAAAAAAATACAATTGTTAACAACAAATTAATAATTTATAATAAACTATTGGGTTATGTTTCGCGAATGTTTATTCATTGATTGAACACTAATATCAATCATTTTGAATTAATTGCGTGTTATTATATAGTAGTACCAATATCTTAAATTCTACGATTTTTGCCAACTTTGTGTATAAATAAAGTGAACAATAATTTTTTTCTCCACATTGGCCTCGAGGGATCTCTTAAGAATCTAGTTAGCTTTAATTTTCAAAAAAAAATTTTTAATCGGTTAAAAATTGTAGCCGGAATCATATTTTGAACATTTTTTCGTCATTTTGCTCCATTGTGCGACATTGCTTTTCGCATGTTTCTAGAACCTGAGAAAAATCTCGAAACAATTTATACTTGTAGCACTGTAAATAACTGATAATTTGTATCATGATATTATTATATACCTCGCACGCAGGCACATAATATGTTGACATAAAAAAGTTATATTATTTGGTTTTGTTGTGGGTCACAATAATATGAATGTCAAAAAATCCGTTCGACATTTTTACAATTACTTTTAGGTGTTCAAAAAACTTTTTTTTTCTTGAATATAGATTTTTGTTATCATAAGGTATGGACCTTTTTCAATAAAAAAGACAAATTAATGAAAAGCGAATTTTCCGAGTGTATTTAAAAATAAATCCGAAATATGCACGCGAGTTTTCAGACTGCCCGCTTCATAGCTATGGAACTGCTGAACGCGACAGCTCTCGCAATACCTCCCGCTCATCCCCTCAGACTCCGTCGTCAACGAATTCGAGCTGGTAGAATTCTAGGAAGAACATAGTGCGGATCGACTTATTAGGGATTACCGTGTATTAGAATAGTGGCGCCTCTGCGGCCTAGCTCGGGTAGCGATATCCATAGAATATATATGAACCTAGAATTGATCAGTTTTCTTCACTATCAAGAATCCGTCTCAGATTTCATAGATCTTCCATCCCATTCATGCCCCCCGGGCGCAGACGCAACTTATTGAGCAATATTGATGAACGGAACGATCGGAACTATGCGTGAATCCGAGAAACGCGAACAATTCAAGATATCAAGATTTAATATTTACCCATGGTGAGTCTGGTGGCCCGGACAGAAAATATCGGCTTTGATTTTGAGATTAACGGCAGTGCTATATTTTTCTACATACAAAAAAATTTTATCGCGTTTTAAGGGGGAACAGTTCAATTAAATCTTACAATATCAATACAGTTGTACAAGAGAAAAGTGACCCAGTGGGCAAAAAGACATTGACATCCTGAAAACGTCCTCGAGAATTCCTTAGGACGTTCATGTCAATGCAATTGATGTCTTAAGGATGTCTCATATCCAAAAGACGTCTTTGAAGCCTGAAACGTCATTCGGACATCAGTTGGACTGACATAGACGTCTTAGGGATGTCTTTACGACGTTGTCAGGATGACGATGTCCTTTTGCTCAGTGGAAAAATTTGGTCATAATGAGTTTGAAAGAGTCTATAAGAGTCTAACTTTTATGTCTGAATATATCATTTAGATTGCAATACATATCAAATTCTCAGAACTCTGAAACTTTGCTTTTTTTATACCCTGTGAGGCTTATGCAGACTAAACAATTTTTAAGGCCAGCAATTTTTTGTCGTGAAATCGATCTTTCGCATTTATGAAAAAGCTTCACATTATAACTTTCATTTCTCCAGGTAACATTTCACTATATATATATATAATTAAAAAATTGGTCAAACAACCACAGCAGGACCCCCTGGGAGCGACCGCAACCCATGAAAATGACACCGGCTCCCAGCAGAACCGTAGTAAATCACACCCATGGCCACGCCTCACAACCGTGAGATGGGCGGCATATATATAGTAAATACATGCACGCACAGTTGAAATAAACTGGAAAGCTTAAGCAATCTCTTTACAATGGTTATTCAGCTTGAAGGATTCCACATCTGGTTTTAGAAATACTTGTTTCTGAACTATTAATCTTGTCAACTTGGATTAGTATCTAATGAGAGAAGATTATATTTACATAAATTTTGAACTTGTATTGCCTTCAATTTTGAATTCTGTTAATTTGAAGATTTTGAAATTGGTATACTTTTAAATGTCTAATGTTTTATAAATTGAAATGCTTACGTATTCTCACTCTTTTCTTCCATTATTTAATTCAAACTTCATTCCATTCCAAATTAAAAAAATCTTAAGAAATTCCTTTGATTTCAGTTAAATCGAAGTGAGACTAGACGAATCAAAACGAAATAAGAAAAATTCGATGAAATTTATGAAAATTCAATGTGAGTTTACAAAAAATTCAAAAATGTTTTTTTTAAATCATTGAATTCAGTCAATTTTGAATAAATCTAGTAGAATTCAAGTAAATTAACAAAACTCAAGAGAATTACAAAAGAATTCAAATGAACTGAAAAAATTCATTGAAAATCTTTGAGCTTTTAAAATCCTTTCAAATCACTGAAATCCTCGGAAACCTTACGATATCTCTTGCAATCTTTTAAAATATCTTAAAACTTTATGAGCCCTATAGAATCGTTCCAAATCTTCCGTAATTCTCTAAGACCCCATAAAAGTTGTTTAAAATCCCTTCAAATCATTCAAATCCTTCGAAATCCTCTGAAATTTTGCAAAACCCTTAGAAATGACTTGGACAATTTTGAAATATCCTAAGATTTTTCAAATCCCTTGAAATTTTCTGAAGCTTTTGAAAATTTCTTGGAATTTTTGAAAATACCCTAAAATTATTGAAATCCTAGGAAATCCCATAAAATTTTGCAAACCCTTAGAAATGCCCTGAAATCTTTCATAATACTCTGAAATATTACAAATCCTCTGAATTTTATTGAAATCCCCTCAAAATTCATGAAGCTTTTTAAAATTCCTTAAAATTTTTAAAAGTACCCTAAATTCAAGGCGGATTGTTCCTCAGTAGAGGCAATAATTTGCATAATAATAACGGTACTGTGTCTTTTAAGAAATACACATTTCTCAATAATTTTAAAAAGGTAATCTGACATTTTTGTGATAACAATGCAATAAGCATTCGAGGGTGTTATAAAACAGTGATAAGAGAAATTGAGTTAACAATTAACGTATAACAACATTCGAGTCTCTTGATAAAAGTTCATAACTTGTTTAGTTTTCGCAATATTTGTGAAAATTGTATTTCTCTTCATGCGACTTCGCGTGAGGAGATGATAGAATATGTAATGCTTATATTTACAACTAAAAAATTTGTTTAATTCTTCTCATTCACTTTAATAATGAAACTAAGTTTTTCGTGCATTTGAATTAGAAAAAAAACGTGATAATACAGATAATTTCTGCAAGCAACCGTGAAGAGAATAAAATGTAATACTGCACAGTTTTAGATGAGAATATATAATTTACATATTTTAGACTTACCTTTTAGTGAAAATCTATTGAAACATTCAAAACATTCAACTTCAAAAAGTAATCCCAATATATGAATCTACTTCACATTCTTTGTTATTTAGAATATATACGATTATTTAGGACCAGACAAACGTTCCTTAGTGCTTTTTATTCAGTGTCCGAAATTTTCAACTAGATATTGCGTTCCGTGTGAACGTAAGTTAATTTTTAAAAAATGTGGAAAATTTTTTTGGGGGTTACTCTCACATGGCCTTAGCTACTTTATTTACAGATCCTTGTCTCTAAACGTTTCAAGAAATGACCACTAATGCAAGCTAACGCATAAGCTTGCCTTGTGTCACAGCGCAACACATACAAATATAATTTTGACATATTTTGAAAAACATAAAAAAGGAGATTCGTAAGCTATTCAGAAAATACATAATTATCTCCCGAAGGGTAGAATTTCGCGGTTTTAACCTTGACTCGGATAATCCTTCGCCCCAAAGATTTTAATTTTCACTCGAAAAGTAACTTTAGTTATAACGCCGGCATTCGTATGTTCGCTTTGGTTCATTAATCTGAGAAAATATGGAGATTTTCAGCTGTCAGATGCTTTTTGCTAAGTCTTATAAAATATGACTCCTTTCGCTCTCCCAGATCTCCTTCTTCACCCTCTCAGACTTCTACAACCAAAAAATCCCTTTTCATACCCTCAGACTCCTTTGAAGATCCAAAATCGCCTCTTACATCCTCTAAGGCTCCTTTTGCAATCCAAAATCTCCTTCTTCTACCCCGAGACTTTTTTTACAACCCAAAAACCTTTTTTGCATCCCCTTAGACACCTTTGAAGATCCAAAATCGCCTCTTTACTCCACCCAGAATTCTTTTGCAATCCGAAATCTTCCCCCCCCCCGCGGACTTATTTTACAACCCAAAAACCCCTTTCTCATCCCCTCAGGCTCCTTTGAAGATCCAAAATCGCCTTTTTCATCCCCTCAGACTCCTTTTGCAATCTAAAATGCCCTTTTCCATTCCCTTAGACTCCTTCCGCATTTCCAAATCTCATTCTTCACCCCCTCAGACTTCTTCTACAACCAAAGAATACCTTTTCATACCCTCAGACTCCTTTGAAGATCCAAAATCGCCTTTTAAATCTCCTCAGACTCTTTTTGAAATCCAGAATTTCCTTTTCCACCCCCTCAGACTGCTTTTGCAACCCAAGAACTCCTTTCTCATCCCCTCAGACTCCTTCTTCAATCCAAAATCTCCTTTTCCACCCCCGCAGACTTATTGTACAACCCAAAAACCCCTCTTTCATCCCCTCAGGCACATTTGAAGATCCAAAATCGCCTTTTAAATCTCCTCAGACTCTCTTTGAAATACGGAGTATCCATTTCCACCCCCTCAGACTTCTTTTGCAATCCAAAATCTCCTTTTCCACGCCTCAGACTTCTTTTGCAACCCAAGAAGCCCTTTCACATCCCCTCAGACTCCGTTGAAAATCCAAAATCACCTTTTTCATCCCCTCAGACTCCTTTTGCAATCTAAAATCTTCTTTTTCATTCCCTCAGACTCCTTCCGCATTTCCAGATCTCCTTCTTCACCCTTTCAGACTTCTTCTACAACTAAAGAATCCCTTTTCATACCCTCAGATTCCTTTGAAGATCCATAATCGCCTCTTTACTCCCCTCAGACTTCTTTTGCAATCCAAAATCTCCTTTTCCACAAAAACCCCTTTTTCATCCCCTCAGGCTCCTTTGAAGATTCAAAGTTGCCTTTTAAATCTCCTCAGACTCTTTTTGAAATCCAGAATCTCCTTTTCCACCCCCTCAGACTTTTTTTGCAACGCAAGAACCCCTTTCACATCCCCTCAGACTCCTCTGAAGATCCATGATCGCCTTTTTAATCCCCTCAGGCTTCTTTTACTATCCAAAATTTTCTTTTCCTACCCCTCAGACTTCTTTTACAATCCAAAAAGGAAGATTATGATATCCGTGGCAACAAAGTTTAATGCGGACTTCCGTAGGATTTTTTGCGGGAAATACAAATCTGAAACTTTGAAATCGATATCTCGGATATTTGTCGAAATATCGATTTTTTTATGTTGAAATTATAGACTTTTGTTCTTAGCTTACATATTTTCTTAATATGGATTCCGATAGGATTCTTTGCACGAAACATGAATCAGAAACTTTTAAATCGATATCCCAAAAAGTTTTCGGGATAGGCGGGCAGGCACTCTTGTGACACAGAAATAATGTTTGAGATGTAAGTGTTTGTTTCCTCTTTCTCGTAAAAAATTCCCTGTCAGAATAAACATTAAGAAAGACACTAAATAGATCAATATCTCGAAAACTAATCGAGATATAGATTCAAAAGTACTAGATTCGTATTTCTCGCAAAAAACCCTATAGGAATCCGCATTAATGTTTATCGCCACGGATATTGTAATCTTGCCGTGATCGGACACAGGAGAGTGATTGGTCACAAAAAGAGTGATTAGTCATACCTCGAACCGCCTTTCCAGTTGGGTTGGGGGGGAGAGGTTCACCTGTATAGTGATCGATCACAGAAGCGTGATTATTCCCATCTCGAACTCCCTTTTCAACCATCTTCTTCATCCCCCCCCCCCCGCCACTTCGTACCAGCAGACACTTTCTGGATGTAAACAATTTTTTCTCACAAATAGTAATTGTTTGTTTTTGAAATTATTTTAAATATATTTTATATGATGCTTTGATAATTTTTATACAAATGGGAAGATGAAAAGGGGATTTCGATCTTATTACCTATCTCCCCTTTCCAATATCCCCATTCCTATTATCCCTCAACTTGTACAGACAGAGCATCGTTTTTATTTAAAGTTTCCAAACGATTTTCTCTAAAAAATAATAACTGTTTATTCAACACCGAGTAGAAAAATCTCATTTCCAGGGCCTGTTTCGAGTAGGAGAAATAATACATCACCTGATTGTTGACGATTAGTATAAGTAATCAACATGATTTCCCACTAGTAGAATAATGAAATTTCATTAAATCACTATCAATAAAATTTTAGAACGCGGACTATGTCGGCAACACTGCTCAATACTGCAATTTTGCCATAACCTCAAATTAAAACTTCAAAAGAACTCTGAGGGCTATATTTACGTCAATCAATCAGGTAAGCTATTACTCTCCCCCCTCTTAACAGGACCGCGAAATGAGATATTTCTTGCAGTCGTTGAATTAATATTGTGTGCGACTAGTGGTCGAAGGAGAAGAGTCCTCGAGCGTGTTACCGCGGTCGCTACGGTCGCGCGGCAAACTCCGAATCAAGATACACCATATAATATGAACGCGTCCATCAAACTATTTTGCAGCAGTTTTATTTTTATTATTATACCATCAAACCAAGTCCCCTTCGAGGTGAGTGTAACTCGCTCAGTTCCAGCTTCGTTATGCTACCGGAAATCAAGGAACTTACATGGTAAGGATGAGTTGGGGATTTGTAGAAGGGAAAGATTTTATATTAATCAAGAAGTCGGGTGTTGCTCATTCAGACGACACACTAGTCCCAGAACACTGCTGTGACACAGATCGCTGATAAATATCTCTAGCAATCACACCAGGTGAAGAGTTTCATAGAGCCATCATACATCACGATCCACATATAAACGCTCAAACTGACTGATCAACCCACAGTAAGATCCACCTTCTTCATCCCAATCATATCCACTCAGCAAAGCTCTTCACGAAAGCCCATGAGCATCCAAGACATTTCGCCCTTACTTGTTCTAATTTATTCACAGATAATCTGCGATATTGAAAAGATTATTCATAAGCAAGAACAATCACTAAAATTTGGTTAGCTTCTATTATTATTCATTATATAGTATTCTATTTACAAGTCTCTTGTTTCAAATTTCACCTCAGACACAACGAGGAAAAAAATGATATGATTTATGTCATATGCTGAAAGAATGCAGTGGAATTGGTAATTGTTACTTTTTGTCGATACGCATTTAACTGCTCTACACACGAAATAATAAATTGATCAAAAAGTTAAAATTAATACTATTAATATGAATATAAAATTTAAATTATATACCTGATTCAAACAAATTTAATCAAATATGCAAAACACAAAATTTGTGTGATAGATTTTAATTATAGTAAACGATGGAAATTTCATACACATTAGCTGTAGGTACATATGTGTTTTTCACCTTAATAGAGACCTAATTATTTTGAACAAGTGATTAATTTAGAGAAAGCCTTTGTGTAACGAATTAATGCTAAGCAAGAACAATGCCACTGGTCGGCATCCAGAAATCGATTAGATGGCGCTGCATATCGGCGATGTAATGCCGTGATATTAAATACCGAAATTATCTCGTCTTCTTTAATTAAACCATTGGCACTTGCCAATTAATGAATAAATCGAGTCGTGTTTATCCGTCGAAAAGATTAATCACCCCTGTAGAAATATCCTTACTTGTCCCCATCAAAACCACCAGTCGGGGACTGGTCGGTGGATCGTTGGATTTATTTTGGTCGAAATTCCTAGGCTGGTTATAATCCGGCTGTGATCGGGCTATTCTTGAGTTAAAATTTTCGGCAAAGTGTTATAATTATATTATAATATTTTTATCAAAATTTGCTGCGGATACATTGATTTTGCGCCATTTATTGTCAATAATTGTAGATGGATGCTGATTCGGATTATTTTATTGTGAAAATTCTCTATAGAAACTCAAACCATTTTTTTTGTTAAAACTCCTAGGCGAGTCCTAATCTTATACTAGTCGGACTCTAGTTGGACTCTGGGCGAGCTATTACTTTGTTATGCACTTAACATTATTTAAATTCTCTAACGTGTGTATATGTAGTTTTACATAACACATTCTTACTGAATGTTAATACGGTATATACTTGTGACTTGAGTGTTTGCTAATTTGAAATAACTAGACGAATAGTTTTGAATAATTTTTGTCGGTTAAATCCTATCTAGATCAGTATTAATTGAAACATAATAATGAGAACGATAATACACAACCATAAATTCATCTCAATTCAATAATTATTAGTTGCTATATTCATGAGAATTGTTTTTGTTACCCGCTTTGAACTGCGCGCCAACTACGAATATCGGCGCAAGCGCATCTCGCTACACATGACCGCATTCTTCGAACGTTTCGTGCCTCGCGTTATAAGTTAATATTAATTCGAATTTTCCAGAGAAGTATGTATGCGATGATAGAGATTTCGCAGAGTTCATGTGACTGTGATCAAATCCAGTAGTACATTACGTGGCAAGGGCCGAAACCGAGCGAATGCAAACGAGCGTGACATAACATTAAATGCGGCTTGTGAGCTTTATACCAGTCATATCATAGACATGTTAAGTTATGTTATTTTTAGTTCTATAGTTAGTGAAATGAAATCTTTTTCAAGTGTTGCCACTACAATTTGTCAACAAATTTCATTTCCGATATTTTAACTTTTTCTGAATGAGATGAACTGATTCATTAAGTATTGAAAAATCTGCAAGAACATGTACTTTTCTGCCTTATTACATTCAAAAGTAACATCTATGAACAATACAAAATTGTTTAAGCACTTAACAGCAAATCTAATCGACCAATTTATCGCAAAATACTTGATCCTCGTTTGAAGGGTGCTATATGGGTCATGCTGAAAAGGGGTGGCTGGCATACTGGGATGAAATAAAAAAACGAGATTCAAAATAATTTGTAGAAGGCAATTCTTGGCCGATTTTGAATCATTTTTTTTAATCAACATTAAATTCTGAACATATTTATGCTGCCCCATTTTACAATTTTTTTTTTTAACTTTTATGTTAATTCAAACAGCGAAACGACTCAATTTTTTTTTTTCGTTTATTTTCGTGGAAAATTTTATCCTATGCTCAGCATTGCTGGAATATGTGCGCGGGGGTGGTTAAGAGCGAAAAAAATTATTTTTATGTTGAGCTAATTATTATAAACAAATTAAGTTTACAAATAGTCTACATTATGGATTTTTCGTTTTCAAAGTATATTTATGGTATACATTAAAATTACCTTCTTTTATCGGAAAAATGATACTTGGTCATAAAAGTTTGTCATTCAATATTTTTTAGTTGTTTTATAAATTATTATATGAAAAAATGCCCAGTGCGGACATTTGAAGGCAGAAGAACATCCTTCTTTCTCTTCATTTTCCTCAAATTATGTCTCCGTTGACATAAGGTGATGAAAAATTGTAAGCCGATATTTTTTATTAAATTTATAAACAAATTATATGAACGAATACCCAGTGTGGAGAGTTGAGGGCAAAAATAAATTGTTTTTCTCCTAATTTTCCTCAGATTGTGTCATCAGTGACGTTTAATAACAGAAAATTGTCATGCAATATTTTTTATTGATTTAATAAAAAAAACTGTATGAAAAAATGCCAAGTGTGTACATTTAAAGTCAGAAAAAAATCGCTTTTTCTGTTAAACTTTTTTCCAAATTATGTCGTCAGAGATGTCTAATAATGGGAAATTTTCATCCGATATTTTGTAATAATTTCAAAAACAAATTCGCTAAACGAATGCGCAGTGTGGGCATTTGAATACAGAAAAAATTAGTTTTTTCTCTTGACCTTCCTTAAGTTATGTCACCAGTGATGTTTTATGATATTAGATTACAAATTTTCATGGTTGAGTATCCTTTTGCCGATGAAAGCAAGAAATTTTTATTCAAAAATGTACTTTACAAACAAGAAATCCATAATGTAGACTATTTGTTAATTTAATTTGTTTATAACAGGAAAATATATATTTTTTTGCTCAGCATATTTAGCCTTTTTTGGACTGAACTGAAAATAAATATTCTCATCATTATTGGAATACGAACTTGAAAAGAAAATTATTTGGCGACTTACTCTACATCATCATAGGCAATAATTTGATTCCCATTGTAGATACATGGCACTTGCTGTTCTTTGTCATAGAGATGCTTCCATTATGAATCTTTTGCCAATGGACAAATTTGGTAATATTCTGGTGCACTACCTAATTCTCCTTCTTTAGTGAATGGCTCGCATCTACCAATTCGTTTTGAGTTAGCAAAAGTATAGGATATTCCATAAAAGGCTGTTCCTAGTATTAACTTTCTTGGTGGAGCACATTGCAGAATCCAGTATCTCACAACGTAATCCTGAGAACAGAATTTATCAAAAAGTCATTACATAACTAAAATAAAATTGAACTCAGATAAAGGTTAAGATAGGAGAAAGAAAAGGTTAGGAATTCTGGACAGAATGGGGACTTAAGCATGGATGCCCGTTGAGCCCTCTTCTGTTCAGTGTCCTATCGGCATACTTGGTGAGAAAGAGATTAGAATGTGCGAGAAAAGTAATGGGACAAGTGTAGGGTATAGAGACGAGAAGGTGCAAGAACGACTGGAGGATGAGAGTGGATTTTCGTCGTGCTAGTGTAGTTAGCGTTAAGTTATGGAGTGGAAATTTGAGGATGGAAGGAGCATGAGAGTCTGGAAAATCTCCATGAGAGGTTTCTGGGATGAGTTATGGGGGTGAGTTGAAGCTGTCCGGGTTATATGCTGAAGGAAGAAATAGGACAAGCGTAAATAGTGGTCAGACAACTGAAAAGATCTTGAAATTTTTAAGAGAAACTGCCAAGGGAGGAGGAAAACAAGATGGCCCAAGCAGCAGACAGATTGGTAGAGGCAAATCATTTGCTCAAAAAGGAAAATTAGGTTGGGCCCCAGAATATTACCAAATTTGTCCATTGGCAAAAGATCCACAATGGGAGCATCCCTATGACAAAGAGCAGCAAGTGACATATATCTACAAGGAGATTCTGGATAAAGAGAGGAGGGCTAATGTAGGACATTCGAAATTGGAGGAAGATAGATACGAAATAAGGCAAGCTTGAATGTGGCATGCAAGTGAGCGGTATAGAATAGCTGGGAATAGAGTGGTCAGATTCAGCATGGGAGAAGGGGCAAGAGCATGTAGGTATTGGAAGAATGAAGAGGAGAATCTGTGTAGAGTATGTGAGTATGAGCAGAAATCATGATTGTATGTGTTAGAGAGATGTACAGGTGACGAAATGAGAGGAGAGATTATGGGAGGGAGAATAAAGTGGATTTTTAATGGGAATGGTCAGGGTGAGAAATGGATGAGGAAGCTGGAAGAGTTGAGAGAGAAAGAACTGGTTACACGGGGTAGGGGAAACCCAAGAAATGACTCCCAAGGAAGAAGAGTAATGAAGTAGTGTTGTGGAATGAAGCTACAATGTTTACATTGGCAGTACTGAGAGGAAATAGGAGCCTAGGGCAAGGTCGCAAGCGTCTGGGGGTATAAATAGTGTTTAAGTCGATGTGTAAGAAATAATTGGTAAGGTAGTATATAAAGATTGTCGATGAGAAAATATGTAATTGTTCTGTGAAGACTTTTAAGCACGTAAAAGAGAGCGAGTATAATTAAAATACAGAAGAATAATATAAATTTCACATTTTAAAATTTTAAATGCCAAGCTTTTAAGAAGTATTAGCTTTAAGTGTAGCATTTGTTAGAATCTAATAACTTCAATCTAAAAGTCTTTAAAAATTGCACAAGATTGCAATTGGCGGCATTTAACAAAGTTTTCAGCATGAAAAACTTGAAGCTGAATCTACCTCAAATTCTAAAATTATCAATATCAAAAGGTTTAGAGTTGAAAATATTAAACTTTTCAACTTAAAAGAAGCATTCGAAGTTACATATTTTCGAATTAAACGGAAAATAAATACAAATTGTAACAATTTACAATCGTGCCTTCCAAAATTTGAACCAATAAAAGTAAAAATAAAATTTTTGAAGAACTTTTCGAAAGATATTGTATATAAATTCTAGGCAAAAACAAACATATGCTGAACACTTTCAAAATTAAACGCATGAAAACGAAAATTGGGGACGTTTAAAATTCTGGCACTGAATCTTGAAATCGAAGAATTGTCAAATGATCTCAATTTACACATTTAGCAAATCTATGCTAAAAACGTTCAGCATTAAAAATTTTTATTCTTTTAATTTTCAATCGAAATCCTACAACACTTAACACTTGTATAATACGTTTCCAGTCAAACAACTTAAAGTTCTTGAATTGCCGTTAAAAAAAATTCAAAAAATTCAAAACATTTTAAATAACAAACCAGAAGTGTTATAAAGCAGATATAAAAATTGATCTACTCCCAGTTCAAACACTGAATTTTCAAAATGCTTTGGAAACGACGCATTCAAATTTTAGCCTTATATTGTGTTATGTTTTACGGCCTGCTTATCCAATTTGAAAATGTTTGCCTCCAATAAAAGTACTCGCAATTTTTTCTTTGGTTCTCCCAAATTTTTCTTCAAAGAATGATACATGGTAGTATTACGACCAACACCATCTTGTCTATCCGCATCAGAGATTCCATGAAAATCGAAATTTATGAAATTTATGA
>JAUMHM010113043.1:0-21123 GCA_032362435.1 Melikaiella ostensackeni | reverse complement strand
ACAGTTAGCTTACGATATCTTTAAGTCAGCGCTAAGATGGTTGTCGAGGTTGCTGGCTATGTCTGATGATAGGTATCTTAAAAGATGCTTCCTTAAATTGAAGGCACTGGCCTTCAAACCTCAATACTACATATACAGGTATATCTTATATTGTTACTCATTTGTATCGATCTTTGACCGAAAAACTAATTATTGAATAAAAATAATAATAAATAATAAAATACTCATCGTGAATTTTGTCATTTCAGTGGTCCTGGAATCTCTGAATTGCGCAGCACTCGTTCGTTTGCTTTGGAACAAAGCCTCAAGAATAATAATTATACTTTTAAATCGCAAAATTCCATAAGCAGAAACGCCAACTACACGTGAAAAATGTTAGAAAAGCACTAGGAAACATTGAAAAATAAGCGCGTAGAAGAAATTGCCATGATTTTCTCTTTAAATTATTTTTTAAATCCCGATACGAAACAGCGTGAAAAACCGTGCCGAAAGCTGAATGGCACCTTAGTCAGGTGTCCTTTACGGTGCCCCTGGGATGGGCAACCTCTTAGAGTATGCAGCCTTACCCTTGCATGTGGGCTTCCTCAAGGGTGGACGAACCCTTCTCCTAGCTGCTCGTGGGAACAACTATGAAAACACAAAACCCAGTTGTGAATGTGGTTTGAAATGATCGAACGCGCAGAGCAGCTGTCGATCGGTCGGCAAACTGTGCTCATCGCCCTAGAGTTCAGGGTGCTGCAGATAATTTGGAATGGAAAGACGTTGGCGGACCGGCGAGACGCTCAGGTTGAGTGGACGGATCGACTCAGGGACGACTTGCTGGCTTGCTATGAAGCTAGCATTATCTCTGTTCGCAGAGGTTATCGGAAATCAGGCATCCCCCGAGAAATCATGGGGATTCCAGGACTAGGAGAAACATCAACATACAGGTTCCTCCTAAGCCCCGAAATCTGGATGGAATAGATGCCGCCCTCCGCACCTCTGCACCATCACTTGTTTGGCTTATGATGCGGCGAGAGCTGTGGTAGATTCAAATCGAAGAGTAAAGCTGACGATAGACCAAGAGACCGCAAGGCTCTTGCATCAACTGAACAAGAAGATTGGCTAGGCTGGACAGAACGCGTCCCGTATTCAGTGCGTGATTGACTGCATAACATCTGATAAGCCTTTTACGGTAAGGGTCCGAAAGTTCGCTCACGAACTAAGGATCCACCATCAAACATTGAACAAATCAAAATTGCTGACCACTAAGTAGCACATTTTTGACAAAATACGGGTGTTATATGACGCAAGGAGAAGAATATAGAAGAGGCAAGAATAAGTCAGGGAGAATCAACAATTTCTTGCTGATCCATCGCGCCTCTTTAGCGATCTTCTTGTTTCTGACAAAAATACGCCTATGTCCGAAGAGGTAGAGACTTTTTGGAAAGAGATTTACGAAGTTCAACACCCATTGCTTGAAGACACTGAGAACATCATGCATTCCAAGCAGCTGTGCGACAATCTCATAACGTCCCAGACCACTTCTACATACCAGGATCTAGCCCGGATCTGCTCCTCATATTTAAAATCGGAGAGGCCCATTACGCAGTGGCAGTAGCAGAACCTGCTAATCGACAGAAGCGTCTAGAAAAACGCTTTAGTCTACAATCTCAATCTGTCGATGGCCTGGTTTCATTACCAGAAAGTTTTCGATTCGAATCCCCATACACTTATCATCTGTCTGTTGAAAAGCTTGAAGGTTCATCCACACACAGTGGAAGGCATTGAGAGATTGATGCTCCTTTGGAAAACCAGATTTACTACCTTATCTGGAAAACATCGTGTGACAACGAACAGCGTCACCTTCCTGAAGGACAATATTAAGGTGAAACCATGAGCCCTCTCCTCTTTTGCATCACACTTTTGCCACTATCTCTCGCATTACGTAATTCTCATGGGTACCTCTGCGGCAGATCTAATAATCGTGAGCATAAGTTCATTCATATGTTTCATATGGATGACTTGAATATCTACTCTTCTGGAATCCAGCATCTTAAGGATGCTCTAATAATCTTCGAGGAGTACACACGAGAAGTTAGTATGTCGGCGTTGAACAAGATATCTGCAAATAATATGTTTGCCTTGCCGGATTTACTCTTTTCTTTTGGGTTGGTTGCATGGATAAAGCGCGAGCTCACGGCGCTTGATATTATCACACGTAAGATTATGCAGAGGTCAACAACTTCCCCGAACAGCTCCACGACAACAAAATGCACGGAAACTTTCAAAGAAATATAATCATTCCTTATCGATGGAGCTAAGGCTTGCTTCCCTCAAATCATCCGGACTTAATTCAGGCACAGAGGGTTTCATTTTCGTATGTCAGGATGGTGTCATTTCCATCTAGGTATACCGTAATCGCATATAACGTCGAGAAGTTTCCAGCGACAGGTGCAGAGTGTGCCATGCACATTCCGAGCACCTATGGTACATACTATTCGGGTGTCCCACTAACGCGGGAACGATGTATCTCCAGAGACACAATGCGGGCCTTAGGATGGCTCTAGCACCATTTTTGTCGCTCTTATGGTATTAAACGCGACCACGCACTGCCGAACGCTCCTCGAGAGATAGATTCAACTGTCGAAAACGAGAAGTGCAAAATTTACTCGGTCCCCTCGGAAGCGATTGCCATCCAGCGAAACGACAACGGTTCCCAGTGGAACCCCGAAAAAAGTACACCAATGGCTATGCCTCACGACCGTGAGATGGGCGACCACGTAGTACCATGAAATCACAATGCTTGTGAGACTTGGTGAACTGTATCACATTCTGTTTAACCTAGAAAAAAAGAGAAAGAATAAGTGTAAATTTTCGGCAATTTGTGCTAAATTTAGCAAATTTATGAAAACTTTGGAAAAGCTATAGACATTTTTGAAAATGGATACAAATGTTTGAAACTTCGGAAATTTTTAGGAATTTTTGAATACTGTAAATTTTATAGGATTTTTGAAAATTGATGTGAAAGGCTTGAACCTTTTGGAAATATATAGATTTTTTTTGGATATTGATGCAAATGCTTGCAACTTTTGGAAATCTGGGAGAGTATTGGCGGGAAATGGAAATTCATGGAAGTTGCAAAGCTTGTCAAGTTTTATGTAGGATTGAGAATTCTTATCACATTTCCGAAGTAATGAACGGATCCTTCCCATTTCAAGGACAAAACTGCAGGAGGCTGCTGCACCCCTCAGTATACAATACAAACCGATCATGACTCCTTTGGTTCTGGCTTTGTTTTCATACTTTCCTTCGAATGACCTTAGTTTGGTAGGACTGACGTTCTGAATGGACTTACCACCTTATGACGATTTACCTGCCTGGTTTGGACATGATCTTATACTCATGGAAAATATTTATTGCATCATGTTGGTAGTTAGGTGTAAACTTTAAATAATGGACAATACAAATATTAATGTGGCCTCGGATAGTATCAACACTTCTGTTTAAGAAAGGCATGCCCTCAGAAAACTTTCAGGTGATGAATGGAGACTTGGTGTTTGAAATGATAGAGTTGTAAATGATCTTAGGGAAAGGGAATTGCGGAATACAATGCGCGTAAGGAAGCTCGATATTTTATGTGTACATAAAACAAAAAAGAAGGGATATGAGATAGAAAAGATTGAAAATAGACTCGAAATATGGTCAGGAGTAGATAATGAATCACATGGTAGCCAAGGAGTCGGTCTGATTATGAATAAGACAACAAAACAGCATGTCAAAAAGTATAAATTTTTATATCCTAGATTACTATAGGTTAAAATGAAAGTAGGAATCAGAAGGCGATTTATTATAGCATGCTACAATCCAGTTGATGGTGACAGTAGTGATATAAAAGATACCTTCTGGGATTCCTTAAATGATATTCTAGGTACTTCTGATTTGGGGGAAAGAATTATGCTACTGGATTTCCTGGGCCAGACCCAGCCATTCATATCTCCGAACAAATCCAGAACCCAAAAACGGACAGTTACGGGGAGAAATACTTAGTTCAGTCACAAAATGATCCACATGTATGCTTGGTGCACAGGTCACTGCCAGAGTATGATTGATTTTGTTGTAGCGGTTGAGAGACTGAGAGGCTCGCTACAAAGTATTCTCATATAGAAAGAGTTGCAGCAAAAGATCTCATCGCTATGGTTAAGGACATCACAAATAATGTATTTGTCGCAGAAGAACGAGCAATGGAGATTAAATGACAGATTGAGTCGTCGGGGAAAAACGTCAATAATGAACATCAGTTAGAGGAAGCTGCACCACAAGATCAAGCAGTGACCGATGAAGCAATACAAAATCGTCGTGCTGTTGATGTTCCCGTGCAACCACAAGATGATCCAGCACCACCACCACATTTTGTAGAAGCCGACGGTCTGATTCAATCAGAAGCACAAGCAGTTCGGCAACCAAAACGGCGATTGAAATGGACATATGATATGAACAGAGATGTAATGCACGTTTGTTTTTTGGCAGAGATAAGTGAGCAAAGTGTGAGAAGAGAACATCGTCGCTTCTTATTACTTAAATACCCGCATTTTGCCGCAAGAATAGAGGAATAGAATTGAGCAAACCAGAAATGCTCAGTATTTCTTAATGAATTGCTTTCGACGGTTGAAATAGCTGCCACTAAAATGGAAGTACAACAACAGCCTCCTATTGATGAGCTCCCTTTGGAAGGTGTGCACGTCATAGGACTAATTGAAGCTGAACGCATAGGTTCTAGGGATAATTAAGATCAAATACCGGATCCACTGGAATTATATCCGGACATTAATGTTCCCGTTGATGTAAGCAGTGAAATCCCAGAGAAACTGCAGCACCTTGAAAGAAATTTTGGTCGAGCTTTACTAGAGTTCAGAGATGTAGAATCAACACAAAGGCATTCTCTGTCAAACATGTTTATCACGAACGATCTGCGTGCACTTACAGGGCACCTCAACGTTAAGGTTTTCCCGATGCATTGAAAAGCAGAATTAACTGTGTTACAGTTGCAAACTCTTGTGTATTGTGCATTGCAGCAGACGTTAGAACGTTGGGCCGTGGAACTAGGCCTACAAATGTAGTATTTGCTTCAAGAAGGAAACAAGGTCCACCATGGATAATCAAGTTGGATATGGATATCAGTAAAGTAAGGAGCAAATTGAATCGATTGACTCAATATAAGAAAGCAAATGGAACCAGAAAGCTGATACGCCATGTTACTAAGATCATCTAAGCTCGGAACTTCGAGACGTTGAAACCAGCAATATTGGATGAGATTATAGACCTCAAACGGCAGAGACTGAATATTCTTACGGCTAGACTGCGTCGGTACAATCAGCGTAGTGCAAGAAGGCAGCAAAATCGAACTCTTCAGGCAGATGAAAGAAGGTTCCGTCGTGAACTAAGTAAAGAGCAAACTATCCAGCAAGACCCCGAAGTTTCAAAATTGGAAGACATAACTGACTACTGGTCCGGTGTTTTGGGAAAAAAAACAAAAACAACTCAGTGGCTGCTAGTTTCCAATTAGGGAAACAAAGCGCAACCAATCATACTCTAGTGGTTTGGGGTGCATTGACAGAAAAGTCTGCATTTTGCGGACGAATCTCAGTATTGACCTCTAATGCTGAGCCCCTTCTTCGTTTTCTGACCTGCGCGTAGTAATACAATCAGGAATGGGACAAACTGGTTCCCAGACACCAGGGTGGTTGAAGGTAAAGCAGTTAACAGCCTTGACCCTTTTACAGTTGAAATGATTATTGTGAGGGCCTACTCTACTGTGAGCTAGGCAGTAGCGGCAAGTCTGAGTTACGGGAGTACTAGGCATTTCTTTGAAAGACGTGACTAGTTCATCGACGGGCTCAGCATACTCTGAATTAACAGAAATTTTGGTTTTGTTTTCGCTTTTCCCCTCACCCTTTCCACTATTAGTTTCAGTTGTCGAATCATTATTAAATAGTATTATTGCGGCGAAAGGTCTAATGGAAAAAGATTGCGCAGGGTGAATTATTATTTTTAACAGTTTCCATTGCCGCTAGATTCGACTTATTACTTATTACTTTTGGACTTGCCGGGCTGGTATTAAGACTCCCGGTGGAAGAAAATTTGGGTAGTGGGGTGTTCTGTACACGTCAAACGTAGCCCAATCCGCTTTACATACACCGGTGAGAAAACACTATTTTTAGATATTTTGGTCCATAATTCTTCCAAGCTAGTAAAGGACGAACCTTCGAATGTGGCATTCCACTGACGCACTATTTTTCCTATATCGCGGTTTTGGTTTGATGCGTGCATTCTCTGTTCAGGCCACGGTGATGGTTGAAAACCCTAAAATAGAACTAAATTATTTTTATAGGTCAGTGCACTCGCCAAGGATGGAGGCATACCGAAAGTAACGTGGTACGGTATCGCACTAAAATTCGTAGCCGGCGACAACTCACTTTCCGGTAAGCGAGTCAAGCTCAAAATATTATTAGGGACGTTTGTCATGACCGCCCACTGATTGATGTGATCGAGAGAAATTACGCCTGAATTTTACAGCGGAAAGGCATCTCCCTCACCATTATTGAAATTTTTATCATGACGCGCAAAGCCAGGTGGAGGTTGCTGTATAGCGGTAGAGGGAGGCACGTATAGCCGTAGGGGAGGCACGTATAGCGGGTGGGCTGGACGCTGTGAAGAAAGCGATCAGAACCGTGGAGATGGCTCAACAATTGAAAATACCGGGTACGTGGTCGACACAGTGACATTTCTGATTGTATCGCATATGTCTGTGTTAGCGATAGTTGTCAGTGTGGAGTTAGTAGTCACGGTAGTTGGAAGGCCTAATGAGAAAGCTGAACTCTGATTGCGTGGTTGGACTCCGTGAACATTAGAAATGGAAGGCGTTCGTAGTCCGGACGGATTACAACCTTGCATGACATCCGGTTGCATAGCCATCGCGTGGACCGTATCCATTTGGTCCCACGGAATCGTGGTCTCACGTTCGCGCATCTTGACGTAACTATGAGCCATTTTGCAGTCCCCGTATTTCTACTAGGATAATGAAAAAAATACATGGAGACAATTCTCGAATTTTGATTCGAAACAATTAATTTTGTACGAAATCAGAGAATTGCAAAGCACGCAGTTCAACCTTGCATATAGTCGATCAGCTGTCACTTCATCGCTCCTCTCAGTTCTATACTGAGAGGAAGAAAAATGAACGTATTCAAGCGAAATCGATGAGAACCGAGCATACGAGGAAGCCAAGATGGCGAGAACTGAAAGTATTGCGTAGGAGCGGAGAGGTATCAAGTTGCGTGTCGGTGCCGGACGGTTTGCGAGAGAGGAAGCATGCGACGCGCGAGAGACAGCGTCAAGGCTTGGGACCCCCCGCGCCGGAGGAGAGAAGAGGCGAGAACGTGGTGTGAACTTAGAGCTACTCCTTTGCTTTTGTCGATATACGTATATGAAACGAGTGGAATTTACTCCTTATTTGGAATTCTAGACTTCATCAAATTAATTTGAAATGTATGCTTCTTGAGATCTACCTTATCTCGTTTCAGAACAGTTCAGAAACGGAAAATTGACAGTTTACCGATAATCGACCGAGCTACCGGCTAGCCATGTAACGCACTACTGACAGTATATATTACCCCAAAAAAGACTAATTTTTGTATGAAATTGGGAAAGGTGTGAGTGCGGCACACGCAAACGAAATTTGGTGTCCAGCGGAAAGCTGTCTAGCTTGCAGATGCATCTTTCACCATTCGCACGGTAGTGCTGAAAAGAGGGCCCATAACTCAGTGTGTGAACTCTTTAAAGGCGCAAGTTTTCATGGGCAACGGTCCGAAAAGGCATTAATTGGCTCCACTACGCAGTCCACCTGCGCATTTTTTGCTTTTGGTTAGCGTAGGCGACAAGTCGTCTCGCCACTCCTGATCGGATCCGTGTGGAGGCAGGATGTCGAGACTTCTAGCCGGGTTCTCGTTCACGTTATCATGCTTTTCGTGGCGTTTATAATTCTTTTGGAAATAAAAGTATAGCCGTTGTGTGGTCTCTTTTTTCATAGCTACACATTGTGGAAGTAAGTTTTGGAATTCCTTGATCTGTAAAAATGTTCTATTTAGCAATATATATTTTCTTCTCAATCTAATAAGCTTGCTGTTATTTTTTTATCTTGCGAATCCCGGGATAATGTCAAGGATAGGATCAAGGATTTCCAGAATCACCTTCGAATATTGGTGGATTGATGCAGCTCTTGAATTTCTTGATATTTTTTCTCACGCTACCTGCTTAAGTCCAATTGGCGCAGTTCTGCACAATGCTACCAGGTATTATTGAAGAGTCTCGTTCATTAAGATTGGATTTGACTGTATCATAATACGTTAATAGAAATACGCTGCTATGAGACATAATCCCCGCTATTATGTTTGCCAGTCAAATTTTTTATTAGTAGTTAGCACCTGAACAATCATTCCCAACGGGTCTCAAGAGTACTAAAATGATGTTTTGTCACTCGATTTTTTGACATATTTGTCACTCTGCCAGTCAACTTAAGCACCACTGAGGAGCTACCGGTTACATTTTTGTTTGTTCTTAATAGCCAAAAAATCATCCCTAGTGGGTTTCAAGAGTACTCAAATGACGTTTTTTCACTTGCATTTTTGACCTGCTTAACCATAACTTGTTGCAGAACGCACCAGCACCTATTAGTCGCGAGCATTGTCTTACGTCCTTATGTGCATGCTCATGTACTTTTCGGGCGTATATACTTTCCTTCTTCTTCCAATGATACACTTGGAACGGCTGTTTTCTTTAGCACATTCATTTATTTCTATATTCTTTCTGGACGTCATTACAGAAAGGCTGAGACGTTTCTGATTATAGTTCCAATTTTGATACTTTGATTTATTTATAGGTTAATATTTCTTAGCACGAAAAAAAATATAGGACAGCAGTAGCATTATCTAAATTCGGTGAATTCACATTCGTTTCTTACATTCAAGAAAAAGATAAAAAGTTTTCAGTAAGACCCCTCCCTTAGATGTTGAAGTCAGTTGCTCAGTTGGTTATCGCAGAGCATAGGAATGTTACGTTAGCAGTCTTGCCAAAAGATTTTGGGTTACGTGGGGTACAGAGTACTCCTTGTATCAATTCTTAAGACTCTAAATAAATATGGTACCAAATTTCATTTTGTGTCATATTAACTCAACTCTTCCGGACATAGGTTTTATTGGGAATCGCTCGTAACAAGAAACGTTCCACCATTTCAAATTAAACATCCTTCCATGCTCTGCCCCCTGGCGGATTTCACCACAGAGTTCAAGGCTTTCTATCTAGAATCCCGAGATAGAATCTTGTCATTAGGACGCGTCGATATTGGTTGAAACAACGTTTCAGATAATAAGGAATTTAGAAGAAGAAGAAAAAGCTGCTGCCTAGATATCGGTGAGCTAGATAACTACGAAAAGATTGATTCGAAAAAAAGGGCCAATACCAAGGTTCTCTAGGTCAAAGATAGATTTTGGTCAAAACTACCTACCACTAGAAATTAATGTGTTTTATTTATGCGGTTGTCGGCCTCAGGCATACGATGACCCTAATTTTTAAAAATAATTCAGAGGAGCTTTGATCAGCAGATGTCCGTTATATCGACACTCATGATAAAGGAATTTTTTAAAACAAATCTCGTGTGGAAACGAAAAGTGAATTCCAAAATTCTCACTGTGAGCAGGATTGGAACCTACGACATTCTCTTTTCATGCGAGGCGCTGCATCAATTCAGCTATCTCAGCAAGCTAATGAGAAATTTGGAACTTGAATTTGGTCAACTAGATGGAAAGTTAACCTACATTCGATGCTACTGAAGGTGTTTTTGGCCAGTAGATCTTAATCCTTGTTCTATCAACCTTGCATCCAGTTGACCAAATGCAAGTTTCAAATTTCTCACAAGCGTGTTGCGATAGCTGGATTGGTAAAGTATCTCTCATGAAAAGAGGAAGGTGTAGATTCAAATCCTACTCGCAGTGAGATTTTTGGAATTTATTCTTCGTTTTCACACGAAATTTGTTTCGAAAAAATTCTTTATCATAAGTGTCGATACAACAGATATCTGCTGCTCGGAACTCCTCTGAATAAAGTGTAAAAATTAGAGTCATCAAATGCCTGAGGTCAGAAACCGCAGAAATGCATGAAACAAATATAATGGCATAAAATAGAACAATTATTAAAATCTACTGGCCAAAAACACTTTTAGTAACATCGAATATATGTAGGTTAACCTTCCATCCGGTTGAATAAATGCAGGTTTCAAATTTCTCACTAGCATACCACGATAGCTGAATTTGTGAGTCACCTCTCATGAAAAGATGCAGGTGTTTAAATCCGGCTCGCAGTGAGATTTTTGGAATGATTTTTCCGTTTCCACACCAAATTTGTTTCGAAAAATTTCCTTCTCATGAGTGTTGACACAACAGATATCTGCTGGTCAAAACTCCTCTGAATTAAGTGTAAAAATGAGAGTGATAGAATGCCTAAGGCCAAAAGCAGCAGAAATGCATGAAATAAATATAACGGCATAAAATAGAACAATTATTACGTCTTTTATTAGTGTAGTATTGTAGCTTTAAAACTAAGCTCAAATACTCATGGAATATTTCGGAAAGGTATTTGAATTTTGTTGTTGTCCCAAACGTTTTTGCTGGCTTTACACCAAAGAATGAATCGCCGTTTGCTAATAAGGTCAGTCATGAACTTTTTTTCTTACGAAAGTGCACTGTCATAAAAATAATAGTGATTCTAGTATATATAAAATTTGAGTGTCCATCTGCACTGAACCGTGTAAATGCTGCGTATAATAAGCTTCAATTTTTATATTCTGCAGGTTACATGAAATATGTGGAAAAATATTTGGAAGTAGTATTAACAAGAGTGAAACCCTATTTAAGAGGATGTGGAGGTCCAATTATTATGGTGCAGGTATTATCTTTATATCTATTATTTATACAACAGCAATTGTGAGGAGGAATTTTTCAGTGGCCCTTATAGCCCACTGGTAACATTTTCGAGTCAAGAAAATTCAAGTCTGAAATTTACCCATGGATATTCTAAAGAACTTATTGATTGTGTAAAACTTGAAGAAAATGCAATTAAAGTATGATAAGTTTGAAGAAGCTTGCAGCGGAATACTGCTTTTTCAGTTTAGAACTAAGGGCAAAGAGCTATTTTCTGGATACTACAAATGTTATAATCATAATACGGAAAAAAAGGGAAAATCAGAGCCGGCTCAGTTATGGAATGTTATAAGCTATTTGAAAGGGGAAACTTGAATCCTCGCTATCTTACACTACGAAGGTAAAGACATCCACGGAAAAAAATAATATAAGCTGTCTATCGATACCACAAGATTACTTCACTCATTGACAAAAAATAAAAATAAAGAATAGTATTTCGATTTGTGACAGCGTCACGCTTGTGGCAGGAATATTCCGTTTTCTGAAATTTATGAAAATTTTGTTTGTGTAAATTGAGAAACTATTGGTGTCAAACTTCAGACAATTGCGATTAATAAATTTTCATTCGAAACCACCATTTTATGAGCCTGCAACGCCCCCTGGAAAATAAGCGTTGTATAGTCCCTTACCGAATGGTGACTGCTGGTGTCACGTAATTAGTTCCAAAAGCGCCACAGTGACACGTAAATAGTTCCCCAAATGACCACTAAATAACGCACAAAGTTTTCTTTAACCCTACTTTTTGGAAAAATAATAACACCAGATGGCACTCAAACTCGCACCATTTCGACAAGGAGCTACACAACGCTTATTTTTCAGACGGCCCTGCAGGCACATAAAATGTTGATTTCGAATAAAATTTCGTACATTACTCGTAGCATTACACACGCCTTTCTACGTGGAACTCAATATTTGCAGAACTCGTCCTGCAAACATTGATCTCCCCGTATAAAGACGTGCCTAACACTACTCGTAATGTAATATACTATTAAAAACTATCTTAACAAGGCATCTTTAGTCAAGAGTGCACCAAAAATTTTGGTTCTCAGAAGAGTGATATATTTATTAAAGCAGCATTTGGAAATTGTGCAACAATTTATGAAGCAGAGCTTTTTATAACTTTTTATAACTCCTCGGGTGGTATCATTATTAAAAAAAGCAAAAAGTTATTTTCGACGGCATGTCATTAGAATATCTTTCTTATTTGTATTGGTAGCTCAAAGCGTAGTATTTATTAGGCACATGCTAAAATGATTATGTAGCATTAAGTTTCCGGTTCATAAGGTCATAGAAGAAACGAAAAAAGATTTAAAATTCGCAACGTTTCAAACTCAATGTCGTCCCTTATCAAGCTTGTTGAGGAATTTTATTATGAAAAATTTTAGTGTAAAAAAGCCGTATACACAAAAATATGAAGTTGTGTATATAAAATATTAAGATGGAGTGAAACCATGAAAGAGGATCGAAAAAAAAGTGTATTGAGCGTATTATTCAAAGTATTTTATAAGTATTATATATATATATATATATATATATATATGCATGGATGTGTGTTTCTTAGCTATAGTAATTTTAATGCCTTCTCCGAAGGGTCCCAAAGTTTGTACACAGGTGCATCAGATGCCTGGGGTAATGTTTCTTTGAATGAAGGAAATGGTGATTAAAGACAAAAATGTATGTGCTATGTATGTGCTAATATTATTCAAAGTATTTTATAAGTATTATATATATATATATATATATATATATGCATGGATGTGTGTTTCTTAGCTATAGAAATTTTAATGCCTTCTCCGAAGGGTCCCAAAGTTTGTACACAGGTGCATCAGATGCCTGGGGAGGTCATCGAGGCTGTGCGATTATTGTTTGCACTAAAAAAAAACGATTACTTGTACCGAGTGAATTTTACTTAGCTGAAGTGAATGAAAGTCCTGAATAAGTGCGAAGAAATATTTATTTGAGGAAAATAAATATATGCACTTTGAATGAAAAAATGATTGATTTCAGCCAATGAAATTTTAATGGGACTTAGTTAACATTGTTTGATCCAAAAGTACGAGCTATTGGTCGTAGAATAATGTTTCTTTGAATGAAGGAAATGGTGATTAAAGACAAAAATGTATGTGCTAATACAAATAAATAACTCATCATTCCAAATGAATGTGCCACAAATGGAAATGAATATTTCTTTGAACTGAGAAAATGCGAATTGATGGAAGGAAATGTATTTCAAAGTTGAGAAAACGATTTATAGGCACAACAAACTGTTTCCTCACATCAGATTTTTGAATATTTGAAGCAAAGAAATATTCTACTGATTTAAATAGATATTTCTCAGGCCTAAAACGTGCGCGAGTGCAATAAAGTAGTTCCTACTTCAATTGTAGTACATATTTTCCCAAATGAGGAATTGGATTCTTTCAGCTTAAACTATAATTAAAATTGTTATTATTATAAATATTTATTTGAAACAATTTACATAATTTGAAATCTTAGAACCTGAAACAAGAAAATTCGATGAAAGATGCACCTCCAGCAGGATTCGAAATGAGCCCGTCGAGTGTAAAGTCCACAGCGATGACCAGGACGCTAACGCAACATGAAAACTTTAAGTCGGGGAGCTGTATTTAACCCTCGACCTTAATTGCCGAAGAAATATTCCTCTGAATCAAATACATGGATATTGAATTTAACAACATATTTGTTTGATTTAAAGAAGTATTTGATTGAAACAAATTATGCGAACATTTATTCAAAGAATATGTTTTTTTTAAGTTGAACTAATATGCATTTGTCTTTAGATGGAATATTTATTGAATTGGAAAGAATGTTTGTTTGGAGTAGTTTCCTTCATATTCTACATTGAAAGAAACATTCCCTTTAACCAAAGAAATAAATATTTATACAAACACATTATTTCATTCGACTGAAGAAATGCTTCATTGATATAAATGCATAAACTCTTGTATGAAATAAGCATCTTTTTAACTTAATTAATATTTCTTGAATCTAATAATTATTTCTTCGATTTCAATGAACATAAAGACTTGATTCAAGTATGGACAAAATCATTTATTCGAATGCGTCGTATTGATCAATTCAAAGAATCGAGCTCATTGAATCAAATAATTGTTTCTCTGAAGAACTAATTACATTTCAACGAATCTAGACCTGTTGAGTCAAGGAAATCGTTTTCTTGAATGTACGAAATATTTATTTTAATTGAAAAAAATACAGCTGAAGAATTCATTTCTTCAGATCAGCAAAAGATATATGTCAGGTCAAATAAAAATTACTCCTGTTGAAGAATATTTTCTTGTTCCTAAGAAATATGACTCAAGTAAATGCATTTACTTGATTTCAAAAATTCTTTTTTTCAGTGTGGGGCCGCGAAGCTGACCCAACGGTCGCGAATCGGCCGTTCGCGGTGGTGAAACCGCCGCGGGTAACAGCTAGTTTAATAAGCAGAAACAAAAAATAATTATAAATAAAATGTTTACCTGAACATTAGTTGAGATGACGAAAAAAAGTCACGTAGGGTTCCAAAGATGTGAAAACTATTAAAATTCAAGTGCCTGGGATTGACCGACTCATCAATAACGTGAATCCTCAATAATGCAGAAATTTAGATTTCTCACTGCAAAGAAATGGTTTTTATAAAACATCACTTTCGCAGATATTCAGAATGTCAATTTTCACATTCGTTGCCAAGAAGCTTTCTATTGGTTTCATGATGCCCTTACATCGAATCGGTTTTCATAATTGAAATGAAAAATTCTGTAAGATAGTCAACTTTTTTTCCGTGTCAATGATTCCAAGAAGGATGAAAATGAATTTGCTCCATTTCTTAGCAGTGTTTACGCTATTGAAGTTGAGTCCGGCGGAGTAAGGGATTTATTATTATTTTATTATTGTTAGGGTTGAGACCAAAAGAGCCCCTGGCGCTTGGGTTATCCCGTTGCGTCCCCTTGCAGGCCTACCTGTATGCGTGACCCCAAAGCTCTCTTCATACGGAGAGGACCGCAGTCACGCCCTTGGCCAATATGTCTGACTCACTGATGCAGTTACTGCTCGTGAGTGCAAGACGCTTCCCCGCAATTGCGGGGCAGTGACATAGGATGTGAATAGCTGTCCCATAATTCTTTCCGCACAGACGACAAGGGGGACTATCCCTGAGCTCTATCTTATGTCTGTGATAGTTGAGGTTTTCATACCCTATAAATATTTCTGTTAGGACATTGACTTCATTCCTACCGAGCTTGTGTAATTCCGTAGCTCATTTGAAGTTTAAATTTAAACCCATGAGTGTTTTGGCCTGTCTGAAGCCAGTAGCCTTATTCCACTTCTTCCGATGTTCCTCGGTCAGCCAACTGTTAATTTCTTCAGTGACCAACCTACTGGAAATGCCTACGACTGGTTCGGGATCAGTGAAGTTTTCTTTTAATGCTAGTTTTGCTAGCCTGTCCAAGATCTCATTACCTTTAATGTCACTGTGTCCATGGATCCAAAGTTGAGTCACTCGATTTTCCGTCGCAAGATTGTTCAGAGCCTCAAAGCACTCCGATACTAGTAGCGACGTAGTTTTTGTTCCATTCAGGACCACTCTAGCAGCCCTGCTATCTGAGCAAATGCGGATATTTCTCCTATTGCCATACTCCTGTGCCTTATAGGCGCACTGGAGCATGGCCTCGATCTCAGTTTGTAGGAACCTGGCATAGTACCCCATCGGGATTGTGAAGCCCATTCCACTCCTCCTACGGTGGACACCGGCTCCTGCTTTCCTTCTGTTCTTGGAGCCATCTGTGAATCAGTTGTACCCATCACCAGGCAAATATGCCTCGCCATTAGTCTATTCCTCTCTCGTGGAAAGGCTGACTCTATACTTTTTGTCGAAGAGGTAGCGAACAGGCGTTTTGTCCCTGACCATGCTTGAGGTCGGCCCACTCGCGATATCGGCTAGGATCCGCAGTTCTGTCTTTTCCCGTTTTTTGTTTTTCCATTTTTTATGTTCATTCTCCTCCAGGCTGCCTTCGCACCTATGGCCTTGATGGTAAGATTAAGGAGCTCGAACCCTGTTAGTGCCCCCAATGCCGCCATGGGTGTCGACTTCGAGGCACCAGTGGCGCTTCTTAGAATCAGTCCCCTGATTCTTTCCAGTCGAGATTTCACAGTGGACAGATCAACCCTGCTCCACCAGACCACCGCCTCATAGGTTACCCTGGGTCGCAGGATCGCAGTATAGATCCACATCAGTGTCTCCGGTTTCAGGTCTCAGTTTTTACCTATGGCTCTCGTATAAAGCCTAAGTATCGCTGGTAGCTTTTTGCACTTGTTTACCAGGTGCTCGTTCCATTACAGCTTCCTATCCAGGATGACTCCTAGGTATTTAGCTCGTTCAGTGATTCTCAGTTATTGTCTAGCCTGTTTCAGTGTACACGTGGTCCCCCACTTGTACCGTCTAGTGAATACAACCACGCCCGTCTTACTCGGTATAATTCGGTCTTTTTGCACCAGGTATCTCCTGTCTTGAGTGAAAAATTTGGCTTACAACGATATCCTGAAGGAGCAAGTGCTTAAATATATGAATAGGTTGCCAAATAAATTACAGTGGGGCCGAATCTTATACCTAGCTTCCCAACAAAATATTTGCTACATTAATGGTAAGACCCTAAACATATATTTACAACCTAGTATTAAGCATTGGCGAATTTCTAACTGTATGGAGAGCTGCAAGGGTTTGTCTAGTTTTTAAAAAAAGGTTTAAGCTCTGATATCACCAAATGTAGAACCATACTAAGTATATGCAACTTCTTTGAATTTATATCAAAATATATTGCGGGTATTCTAATGCAAAGTCCTGTTTACCATTTGACAGAAAAAAATTTCAATGATCGCGTATGTGTCTTACTGTTTCGCCTTCTCGTATAAGAAATAAAACTCCTTCATGAATTTAGAATTTTTTTTAAATGTACAAAAAACATGTTTTTCTTCTATTGAGATATCGGCACACATTTTGGAAAAAGATGAATATGTCGACCCTGGAATTTCTTCAGCTTGCATCAAAGAGACATGCTATTGTTGGTCTTTGATGGAAAACATATTTTTTCGTGATCTTTAGAACAATCCGAAAACGCGAAAAAAAATCCGAAATCACGAAAAAAAAATTTTCTGATAGAAGCAACATAATAGCATATTTTTTCAATTTGGGCTAAGGAAATCTCATGTTCGACATACTCAACTTTTTTCAAAATGTGTGCATATGGCTCAATCCAAGAAATAATCTTTTTGCACATTTTCAACCGATCCAAGGTTAAGCAAAAATCTTTTGATTTCTAATTCTTATGACTGTTTACTAGCAAAAACTGTACATATGAAAAGTGTGACATCATTTTTGAATCAATAGGACGATTTTTTGAAACATTTGAATGAATTAAAAAACGGAAGATATTAACCGACTTTAAAATTTGTTTAACCTTTACTGGATGCCCACACACAAAAAGCCTAGGGGGGTAAGCATGCAAAAGTTCCCCCCGCACGTATCAACTTCATATTACCACCATAGATGGGCAACCATGTGAAATAACATTCCTCCGAAGGATAACCTAAAAATTTTATTTTTAGAGGAGTTATGGGGGGGGGGAACTAAATTAAAAAATTAATTTTTCTCGAAAACGACTATATCGATTTTGACTGACGGCCACACTGTTGAAATGCTTGGACCATACCTTGCCAATCAAAATGATGCCGAAATTCTAAAAAGTATCATTGAAGATCCAAGTGGTTTGCGGAAATTCTTGAAAGAAGGTGATATTTTTGTTCTTGATCGCGGTTTTCGAGATATAAAAGAAAAGTTAGAGGGAGAAAATTTTAAAGTTTCAATGCCTGCTTTGAAACGAAAAAGGAAGCAACTGTCCACGGAAGAATCCAACGAATCTCGTTATGTCACAAAAATTGTTGTTGTTGCCAATTTTCTGATCCAAAGGTGATATTTTTGTTCGAGTATGCCGTGCACAGATTCCACTGTCCACCGACTTTTTGTGACAAAACGAGATTCGTGGGATTCTTCCGTGGACAGATGTTTCTTCTTTCGTTCCAAAGCAGGAATTAAAACTTAAAAATTTTCTTCCTCTAGCTTTTCTTTTATATCTCGAAAACCGCGATCAAGAACAAAAATATCACCTTCTTTCAAGAATTTACGCAAACCGCTTGGATCTCCAATGATACTTTTTAGAATTTCGGCATCATTTTGATTGGCGAGGTATGGTCCAAGCTTTTCAACAATGTAGCCGTCAGTCGTGCAAATAGTGAAATTTTGGCAAAGAGGAACTTTTTTCTGCCCAGAGTAAGATTTCCTCTGATATTCATTATTAGTGCTTTTTTGATGTCTAGTACAAATTAAAAATACTTGATTGTCGATGTCGAACAATTTTCTTGCCATATCAGTTGTATGATCTTGAATAAGATTATCTCTGTTGAGAAAACCTAAACCGAAACAATGAGGCAAAACGTCATTTTCAAAAGATTTCATTACACTGGCAGAATATTCGGATACATCATGTTTATTTTCTAACTGTAAGATAGAAAAAAACAACGGAATCAGAATAAAAGTATCACACAAGCCGCGTTGGGGTCGCCATGCTGCGCTACATATACGAACGGCGCCCCACGCTATTTTTTTTCTTCTAAGCCATGAAGTACCCCTATGAAAAATTTGGGTAAAATATATGTCGAAGTAGATAATATAGGCATTATCTTCCTGAAGAAATTAGAGGTGTATCTCGGAATCATAACCTCAAAAAAATGTTGGAAATTTTTAAAACATTTTTTTTACCCCTATTTTTCATTTCAAAAAATTCAAATTTTTTTCTAACTACTCTTATAGGTGACTATAACATATATTCCGATCATCAAAATCGGTTCAGTCGTTTTCGAGGAAAATGACTTACTTGATTTTACTTTCCCCCTTCATAACTCCCCTTAAAATGAAATTTTTAGGTTATCCTTCAGAGGAATGTTATGTCACATGGATGCCCATCTATGGAGGTAATATGAACTTGATACGTGCGGGGGCAACTTTGCATGCTCATCCCCCTAGGCCCTTTCTTTCTCCACCTTAGACATGTGACGTAATATTTGAACGGCTCCTGAGCCTCCTAGTGATAAACTTTCACAAAAAAGTACGAATTAAAACAACCACATCAAACAGCCACAAAGAATACTATGTGTGATGCTATTGTCTTTCTACTTTTACGTCTGGGAAAATCCAACAAATTATGGAAAATTGAAATATCGACAACTTCCAGACCACCAAACAAGTATGGCCCCCTCCTTGTAAGGCGACATAGATGTTTTTTTCTGAGTCGCTCGTCTTCATCATCTGTGACATTCCAACAATAAATCAATTGCATTTAGGAGCAATTTCTTTATTTTTAAGCTCACCTTATCCAATTTTATGTTGCTTTCCGCGGTCCGTGTCCTGCCGCACAGCCCCGTGCCATCATGGTTCATGGCATCACGTGCTAGCATCTTCGCATCGCTGACGTAACGTATATAATTTGGAATATTCACAGGAAATAGGATAATGATAAAATGAAAGAGGGGGCGGAAATGGGATCACGGACCTCAGGCAAAAAATGTTAAAAAATGTTCTTGCTCGACAAAAAAGGCCTCTCGCTCGTGGTGCCCACAATATTTTCTACAATGTTATGTTCGAAATGCGTACATGTTTAAATCCATGTGAGGCGAAACGGACATTGCCGTCTTCCGATGGAAGAAAGGAACAGGGCATTCACCGTGACGATTGACAGGATCTTCCGCTGGAGGGCAGTACGGTCCGGCCTTTTCGCCTATAAGGAGTTTTTCCCCTGTCACTCAGTTTTCTTTCTAGTTCATGTGTTGAACGAAATTTCTACAGACTTCTATATGGATGGTCCAAACAGGATTTATCAGACGTCGCGTCAAGTTACTACCTCAATGTTACAAATGTGTAACCTATATGGAATTCCAAACCGAACTTCTACTGGTTCCTATATGGATTTTCCAAACGCAACTTTCCAGACATCGCGCTAAGTCGCTGCCTCTATATGGATCTATATGGATGTTACAAATATGTAATGTATATGGAATTCCAGATTGAGCTTCTACTGGTTTCTATATGGATGTTCCGGACGCGATTTCTCAAACATTGCGCTGAAGCCTTACTTCTATATGGATCTGTATGGATCTTACAAATACATAAGCTATATAGAATTCTAAAGAGAACTTACAATCGTTTCTAAATGGATGACCCGCATAGGATTATTCAGACATTCCGCTAAGTGTCTGCTTGTATATGCATCTATATCACTGATAAAAATATATAATCTATATGACATTCCAGGCAGAAATTCACTGGTTCCTATATGGATGTTCTGAAGATGATTTTTCGGACATCGTGCTAAATCCCTACCCCTATATCGATCTATATGAAAGTTACACATATATAATCTTTATAAAATTCCAAGCTGAACGTCTACTGGTTTCTATAGGGATTATACGAACAGGATCTTTAGGCATCGGAATAAGTGTCTACCTGTATATGGATCTATATTGATGTTGTGAATATGTAATCTATATGGCATTCCAAACAGAAATTCTACAGATTTCTATATGGATGTTCCAATCAGGACTTTTTAGACATTGTGCTACAATATTCACCCCTATATCGATCTATATGAATGTGACAAATATGTAATCCATAGGGAAGTCCAAACAGAACTTCTACTGGTTTCTATATGGACGTTCCGATGAAGATTTTCCAGACTTCGCGCTAAGTTTGTTCATCAATATGGATATATATGGATTTTGCATAAATGTAATCAATTTGGAATTTCCAACGGAACTTCTACTGGTTTCTACATGGATAATCCGAACAGGATTTCTCCTCACATCCCGCTAAGTTTCTATCTAAATATGGATATATATATATATATATATATATATATATATATAATTTAAAAAAATTGGTGAAACAACCACCGCAGGGTCCTCCTGGCAGCGACTGCCATCCATGAAAATGACACCGGCTTCCAGTAGAACCGCGGTAAATCACACCCATGGCCACGCCTCACAA
>JAUMHM010113029.1:0-21125 GCA_032362435.1 Melikaiella ostensackeni | reverse complement strand
ATTTATCGTGCTCACCGATAAAAAAAGGGTGTTTTTGGGCAACGGCCATATTTCCCCCAGTTGTCGAGATTTTCTCTTAAGAGAGTTCATACAATTACCTCGAAACATAAACTAATCGATACGCTATAGTGTATTCTCATAAGATTTTATCGCCCTAAATAAAAGCGATTATAAGAATATCCTTATTTTTCCAAGCACAAGTAGTTATAACCCCTTAAATCAAAGGGATGAATTTTCAATGAGAGTTGAATTTTCAAACAAGCAAGATTTTTCAATCAAGAAAGAAAAAATATTAGAACCAAATTGTTGAAGTTTCAAGCCCATAAGACAAATTTACTACATCAACTTTTACATTAATTCCTTCAATATTTTTCTATGATTTATTTCAATGCTGATTATCCTATAATAATTTTCTATATGATGATTTAACTCTGGAAATTTCAATTTTCTTTGATTTTCAACAGTTGAAAATTCAACCGTTGGAAATTAAAGAAAAAAGCAAATTTCGTTCTAGGTGGAATTCACATTTGAAGCAATGCTACACGCGCGCTGCAGCGCGCGCATATTATGCTAGTAGTACTGAATAAAACTGAATGAATTTTGTGAATAAACCATTTTTGTTATAATGAACAATTTCAGGTTGAAAATGAAAATGGATTATCGAAATTGTCCCGTTTTTCCCTATCTAAAAAATTCTGAAACATTTCCTTGAAAAAGAAAAATAAAAATCGTACAAAAGTTCAAATTTTTAATTTACTTGTCCCTAACGCGAATCTACATGCAACCGTGTGACCTAAAATTTCAAGGAGTAGGTTTCCGTATAAAAAGCAGTGGCAACGAGCGATCAATGATGCATGCAGCTTTTGCATTGCTACCATCTTCCACTTCCGATTGATTCAGACGCAATTCACCGTAACATTCGTTAACGTGTTTTTGAAACTGAGAAGTAATTAGATCCGTACGATTCCATGAAACAAAACTGCCATCAAAACCTTTGTTCTCGCAAAGTGGATTTTCAACCTACAAATCATAAAATGTTTTTTTACTGATTGTTTCGTCGAAATCGTTTATTGTACTAGGAATTTGGAAAAAAGAGGCTCTGTTCGGAAATAATTGACCCACGAGCATTTCCTACTTCATAAAAATGGAGATGAAAATAAGTGAACAAGGTTGTAATGAAATAGAATCAATAAAAGAATTGATAAGGGCGTTGGAACCAGGCCCTAATTTCAAAATTGATTTTCCTCATTCAACTCAATAAATGGGGTAAAGTTTGCCAAGTGTCTCCACCTGAAATTTTGTTCCCTTCTATCTTATACCTATCTTCAACTTTTTTATCAGGGTTTTCAAAAGGTCATTTAACGAGGTTTACAATAAAAATAATCACTATACAATAAAAAAATTATTTCATCCTGATTTTTCATTTTTAAAAACGTTTTTGAGTTTTTCTCCAAATGCGGCATTTTTTGATCCTTTTTAAGTAGGCTAAAAATAAAGCTTGATTTTTTTCTCTTGAAAAACATCCCAAAATGAATATGGGATGAAGAGTATTAATGGAGTTGTAGGAGGTCGTAACGAGCTCGGGTGCCCCGCGCCAACTAGCCACAACGCAACTAGGCGTGCTATAGTGTCTCAGTGGTTCTAATACTCGATAAAAATTATTTTTTTGTTTACGTGTAACGAATATTTCATTTTATTCTGACTTTTTGATAGTTTCAGAACAATTCAAATATCTCGTGTATGACATTTTTCCGAAGAGAGGCAAGGGGACTCACACGAAAAAGCACCCCAAAACGTGAGAGTCAAGGGGACTCACATAGAAAAAGCACTCTAAATTGTTAGAGGCGAAGGGATTAACACCAAAAAAGCTCCTCAAAACGTGAGAGGCAAGGGGACTCTTCAGAAACCATCCCGAAATGTAACAGGCGAGAAGAATCGTCCACCAAAATCGTTTCTTATTTTATTATCAACTACCGTTTTCCTACAATAGGATCGTATGGAAAGTATAATTTAGAAAATATCTAAACCGTTTTCAGCTACATAAAAGTAAGAATAAAATAAAGTATTTGTTACACGTAAACAGAACAATCATTTTTATCAAGTATTAGAACCAGTGATACACTATAGCATGCTCATATTACAGACCTCATATTACTCCACCAATACTTTCCATTCCATATTCGTTTTGGGATGTTTTTCACGAAAAAATAATCAAGCTTTCTTTCAAGCTTGATTAAAAAGTAAATAAGAATGCCGAATTTGGAGAAAAACTCAAAAACGCTTTTAAAAGTGAGAAATCAAGGTTAAATAATTCTTTCATTCTATAGTGATTATTTTTATTGTAAGCCTTGTTGAAAGATCTTTCGAAAACTCTGATAAAAAAGTTAAATTGAATGACTGAATCAGGAGTTATGTACAATTGAAAGTTAGCGGTCGGGGTGAATCATCGAAAATTCGGGCCCCTGTATCTTGACAACCCGTTGTACTAGGTACGCACCATTTACAGAATTTAAAGAGGTCCACTAGCACTATAATCTGGCAAGATTTAAATAAGACAGGAAGCCCGATAAAGCCGGCAAAATAAGGCAAGTTGGCGAATATAGAAGAACAATGAATTAAATAAAAAAAAATATTTCATTTATAATTATTTTAATTGTTCGATTTTTAATCGCTTGTCCTTTATCTTTTTAATTTAATTTTGTAGATGGCGCTGTGAATCGCGCGCTACTTTTTAAATTTTCTGATGTAGAAAATGTCTCAATTATACAATGAAATACTGATTATTATGCGAAATTATGCGATGAAAAATTGAATTATAAGAAATTGTCATGTGGAGCGGAGTTCGTCGAAAAAAATTTGGATAAGGTAGAAATCGGGTCCAAATTATAGAGGTTCTCGAAATAAATATTGAAACTTGCCGAAAAGCCTTTATGTCCGACTTTCACAAAACTTTTTGTAATGACTGCTGAACACATATTCTCCGTGCATACTTTAGAAAAAAAAATCGGAAACACCTTCCTGTTTACGATTTTTGTCTCAAGTTTGTCAAAGTGACAATAAGGCATCTTTTTATATTTTTTGAGTAAGGATATAAAAATTTCGTATAATTTTTCCTTTCGTTAAAAAAAAATTCATGGGGACTTTTCTGGTCTCCAAGATAATAGAGATAATTGACTTCTTCTTTGTTATTATTGTGGAAGGTTCTCTAAGTTTTCGAAATCCAGAACAAAATTTGGAAGAACCGACAAATTAACAAATTGGCGGCTATTTTTTGAAAATAAAGAATTTGGATTAACGTTTTTTGCAGGCGGAACAATAAGAGCCTCGTTTTCTAAAGAGCAACGACACAATTTTAAATACTATGACCATAATACATCACTAAGTGTTTGTATATTGAAAAATGTTACAAAAAAATTGTTCAAGTTAATCCCGTTCTTTATAACATTAAAAAATGTATGCACTCGGTCATCCCCCAAGCTAAATTTTTTAATGCTCTCAAATATAACACATGAAAATTAATTTTTAAGTTTTATAACAGCCGACTGAATAGTGTAAACGTAAAATCTGAATTTATGGACAATGAAATAGTACTTAATTTAGTTTTGAAAATTTTCTGAAGCAATACTATATTTTTATAATTGAAAATCATTTTTTAATACGAAAAACTTCTTTTCAGATGTTTTTTTATTATTCTGAAAACTTCCATGCAGATCAGACAATACTTGATCGAGATAAGCAAAGGAGAGAAAAAAACGAATTTTCAACGTAACATTATCGTAGCTGTTCTTTACTTTTTTTAATGCTTTTTCGAAGAATTGAAAATTCATTCTTATTTTCTTCAAATGTAAGAGCTTCAATTGCTCCGATAATAGCAGATTATAATGAAATTTAAACTTCGCGCCTTTAATTTTTAAGCCACTTACCTGTGGTGATTATAAGCACTGAACCGTCTTGGCCTTTCAGCTCTATCTTTGAGATTTTGAGGTCAACTCACATCATGGGTTTCGTTGGTGCATTTATAACATTTCTAATAGAATTATAAATGATTTATTTATTATAATTATTTAGCCTGTCTTCTCCTCCTGCATATATTACGGTGAGCGAAACAAGCTGGTTTCCTTCTTTCGCCAGCTTTACCGGTGGGCTGTCTTGAAAGAGGAGGCCCCACTCGGCATCGAAATAAAAAGGATTCTTTTGAAGTAAAGTTGCTGTGCCGTGGCCAGATATAAGAGCTTCAAAACTAATTTTTTTTTCAATTTCTAAATTAGAGGTTCAGAAGTCCAAAAATCAGAATCTACGGATTATTACAATTACAAATAACTCAAATTTGCTTTCAGAAATTACACATACCTGTATATTATATTTTGTATGTATCTCGTAAACTGTACGTGATACGTAAAAGCAGATAGCATTTTCAGATTCACCACCAGAGGAATAGTGTATATAAATATGAATATATAGGTTGTCAATATAAATACATGCATGTAAATGAATAGTGATTTTTAAAATGTTGAAAAGAATTAATTTATAAAGGTTTTATGATAGCAAAACCTTAAATATTCTAACTGTCTGTCGTACTTTGGAATCCTTGAGGTTCGACTGTCATAAGTTAAGTCGTAAAAAGGACCCAAATATCTCAAGCTATCTCCAGAGACGAAATCATTAAAATCGAGACTGAAAATAGCCTAAAACAGGCCTCACTTTTTCTTCAGAGAATATTTAGAGATTTTTTTTCGGAAGGGCCCTACTGACAGAATTTCACTGGAAATTCTGTAAATATTCCTGGGCCCAGTCACGTTTCTGAGATTTTCTCTACAAGTACGCAGATAGCACTTTTTAAAGATCCAAGTAGCCCTCATAAATTTTCTGAAGGACCATAAGCTTGTTCTTGTAAACATAATCGAAATTTTCATGAATAGCAAAGAATTACATAGGCTGCCGTGAAAGAGGAGGCCCCACTTAGCATCCAGGTAAAAAGGATTCTTCTGTAGTAAAGTTGCAGTCCCGTGGTCAGATGTAAAAGCTTTAAAACTAAATTTTTTTCTCAATTTCCCAATTAGGGGTTCAAGAGTAAAAAAATCAGAATCTACGGATTATTACAATTACAAATAACTAGAATTTGCTCAAAAAAATTGAACATATATTTTCTATCTATCTCGTAAACTGTAGGTGATACGCAAAAACAGATAGCATTTATAGATTTATCCATCAGAGGCATACTGTATATAAAAATATAGGTTGTCACACATAAATATATGCATGTGAATAAATAATAATTTTTAAAGCGTTAAAAGGGATTAGTTTTATGAAAGTTTTGTGATAGCGAGACCTCAAATATTATAACTGCCTGTCGTACTCCGACATCCTCAATGTACGATGGCCATAAATTTAGTCGTAAAAAAGGACACAAATCCCTCAAGCTATCTCCAGAAACGAAATCATTCAAATCAAGTCTAAAAATAACATGAAAGAGGTTCGACTTTTTTTCAGAGAATATTTAGAGACTTTCTTTCGAAGGGGCCCTCCGATACAAATTCACTGGAAATTTCCAGGCCTAATCACGTTTCTGAGATTTTCTCTACAAGTACACAGAAAGCACTTTTTGAAGATTCAAGTAGCCTTCATAAAATTCCTGAAGGCTCATGAATTTGTTTTTGTGAACATACATCAAATTTTCATGAATAGCAAGGCATTACATGGGCTGTCTTGAAAGAGGAGGCCCAGTCGAAATCCAGGTACAAAGGATTCTTTTAAAGTAAAGTTGCTGTACCGCGGCCAGATATAAGAGCTTCAAAACTACTTTTTTTCAATTTCCCCATTAGAGGTTCAAAAGTCAAAGTATCAGAATCTACGGATTATTACAATTACAAATAACTTAAATTTGCTTCGAAAAACTCAACATATATCATATTTTGTATGTATCTCGTGAACTGTGCGTGATACGCAAAAACAGGCAGCATTTCTAGATTTACCATCAGAGGAAAACTGTATATGAATATCAATACATATATAGGTTGTCACATATAAATATACGCATTTAAATAAATAAATCATAATTTTCAAAGTGTTAAAAGGGAGTTTTATGAAGGTTTTATCGTACTTCGGTATCCTCAAGGCGCGACTGCCATAAATTGATTTGTAAAAATGACCCAAATCCCTCAAGCTATCTCCAGAGACGAAATCATTCAAATCGAGGCTGAAAAAAGCCTCAAACAGGCCTGACTTTTCTTCAGAGAATATTCAGAGATTTTCTTTCGATAGGGCCCTACCGACATGAATTCACTGGAAGTTCACTAAATATTCTCAGACCCAGTCACGTTTCTGAGATTTTCTCTACAAGTTCAAAGATAGCACTTTTTATAGATCCAAGTAGCCCTCATAAGTTTTATAAAGGCTCATAAACTTGTTTTTGTGAACATAAACGAAATTTTCATGAATAGCAAGGAGTTACATGGGCTGTCTTGAAAGAGGAGGTTCCACTCGGCATCCGGGTAGAAAGGATTCTGTTGTAATAAAATTGTAGTGCCGTAAATAAAAAATAAGGAGATTCAATTTTAAGATTAGGGCTTGGTTCCAACGCCTTTAAAGAGAATTCAGTTTCTAAAATCCCTAATAGTACCTTATATAATTTTGTTTGAATTTATAATTTGTAATTTATGAGTGCGCAAGTTTCTTTTTGTTGAATCATAGAGTGCAAACATTTTATACGTTTTGAATTCGATATGGAATCCTCGATATCGAGTAACTCACGACACGAAGCAGTCTACAAAAATATAAGCTCGGGGAAATATAAATATTTACATAGGTAGATGAAATGAACTCCAAAAGTGGAGCGCGAATAAGAAATCGTAGATGGTCAATAGTCAATACTTCCCGCATGGACAAATTTTAAAGTAGTCCCATACAAGCAAAATGTGGGCAAAAGTTGGAAATTCCCGACAGTCACAAGCCCTCTAGTTTTTAGTTCGATCGAATAATATCTTCTGTTCTACGTAGGGATTTAAAACTTCAAATTAAATTTTTTTTTAACTTTCTGCAGAAGATTATGTTGAATTTTTTGCAGGTAAACGTTTGGTAGTGAATAATAGTATAGAATTAGAAAATAATAAACAAAATTTGAGTCTGAGTTAAAACTTTTTTAAAGTGGGAAAAATAACGAGTTTTTTTATTTGTTTTAACTGCACATTTGAAAAAAAATGTTAAGATGTTCTTGAAATTCCTTCATCTTGAATAGAAAGAACATGCCACTGTTTTGTTATCATGAAAAAAAACATTTTCTCCTGATTTCAAAATTGTGAATTTGGACCTTCTTAAGCAATTTTTAGATCTTGCACATCATGAAAAACATTTTTTTTCTTTACAGTAATGAGGAAGAGAAGAAAAAGTAACAGGAAAAAAATACAAGTAACAGAGGAGGAGGTCAAGTTCATTTTTTAGAATATCGCAAAGATTAGGAACCCATCAAAAACACTACGTGCGAAAAAATTCCGCCAAGTACAAGACTATTATTATTTTATTTGTTTATGTTAAAGGTAATCAAGGTTGTGAAAATAAAAAATGAAGTCAAGTACGAATAGTAGAAAATGGATAAATAAAAGGTTTTTTAAATAAAAGGAATTAGTTTAATGAATTGGTTTATTAAACACTTATTTTATAACAAAAATAAATTGATATTCAACAGGAACAGAAAAAACATTTGGTGGGCCTGTAATATAATAATTTATTATTCTTCTTCATATTATTGTTGTTGTTATGTTGGCAAATAAAAAATTGTTTAATTAACCAATTCAGTAAAATAATTCTTTTTAATGAGAAACACTTCCATTTATAAATTTTCTACTATTCGTACTTGGCTTCATTTTTTGATTTTACAAATTTGATTACCTTTGAAATAAATACATCAAATATTAATAATCGTGTACTTGGCGGAATTTTTCCATACATAGTGTTTTTGATGGATTTCATATATTTTTTAGCAATGATAACAAATCCACATACAGTAAAAAAATTTTTAACAACACTGGAATAAAATTGTACTCCAAAGTCTTTTTCTTAAACTTTTTTTTTATTTCCGGAGTCAACAGATTTCTCCAATTTTCAATTAATATCATTCAAACTTATTCAGGTTGACAGATATCTCCAATTTTCAATTGATACTCAAACTTACTGAATAATTATTGTGAACAATGCTCTCCAAGAATGTGATGAAAAATCAGTATAACTTAGTCGATGATAGGTTTGTGTATTTTTCTTACTTAAAATTAAATGAAATTTCCTGAATACAAATTGATGGTTATGAACTTTTTTCGGCCGCATTCGGATGGATAAATTATAAATTATAGGTTTTTAAAGCTCGCGAAGAAAACAAATTTGAAAATTTCAATTTCATTATGCTTATTAATTTCCAAGAGTTTTACAACGGTATTGAGTAAAAGTTTTTGGTCAACTATAAACAAACACAATCTTCAATTAATAATATTTTCTGAACCACAATGGTATAGTATACAAAACGGCATATTACTTAGTCAAGGATCGTTTTGTACGAAAAAATAAATCGATCAATTAGTTTTGGATGTCGCCGCTACTGCATGTTAAAAATAGTAAATTTGATAAATTCGAATCTAGCTTCATGGTCTGTTGATTTATCACTTTCTTCTTAAAAAGCGATATATGTGCACGTTATTTACTATATTTATGCGAAGTTTCATCGAAATCGATTGACTGGTTTTGGCAGCCGTTATGTCAGCATGTTAAAATAGTAATTTTTTTTAAAAACTCAAATTTAGCTCCATGATATGTTCATGGATCAACTTCTTCTGGAAAAGAGGCATATGTACATCTTATTTACTATATCTATGCGAAGTTTCATCGGTATCGATCGATTGGTTTTAGCTGCAGGTGCGTCTGCATGTAAGAAGTTATTAAAAAATGAGTGAAAATAACTAAAAAAATTTCATTTCAAATCAATGTATATCAAATTCATTGAAAACACTTTTAGAATGTAATGACATCACTCTAAAAAGAGACTTTCAGTTCATTTGGTAAAGCGTGTAAACTGTAGCTTGGTCTGCATTTCAAAAATCAAGTTTTCAACTCTCCTTTTCTAAACGGATGCAATTGCGAATTAATTTCGTCCTGATTCATATGTGAAATCGTAAAATGAGATGCGATTGTCCAAGTTTTATAATCATATGAAGAAAATTATAGCCTGCAGACGACTTTTTGTTGAGCGTTTTTTTCGAAACTTCGATTATAGCGCATTCCTTCAACTATAAATTAATATCTTCCAAACTTCAAAAATATTTGTACTTTGGCGTGTTTTATGTACCCACCAAGTTTGGTTGATATCTTACAAATTGACGGAGATATTTGAGTTTTAGTTTTCGAAATCACTTATGTTACAGATAATAATTCCTGGTAGCGACGTTTTTGTTTTTCACATTTCGTCCTTCATGGCAGATTTTTTTTCTCATATGGGTATTTAGAATCTTTTTCTACTTATTTGGTACTTGGCGGCGATTCTCTACCGCGAATCTTGAGAAGAGCAGCGATTTTTTAAATTTTTTTAAAAAATTCGATGTGGTTAGGTATATGGAAAATTGGATCGAGGAAACAGACTGAAAAAGTATAAAAGAGAAATTTCCCAGTAACTTTGAATGGGAATTATAAGGGACTGCTAGGGAAAAAGAAAACGGTAGGGCAAGTGGAGGAATCCCCAGACAGAAAAGTTATGCATAGTGGAAAAATTATGCATAATTTTCCTTTGTTTTAGGCAGTATCTATGTGTACCGCAAAAATTCGGACATCTGTTCCAGAATTTCGGCACAAATAGTCTCTTTTCCAGGGATATATGTAAAAAAATCCGGCTATTCGTATCGAAATTTTGGTACACGTAGCCACGGCCTTCGTCTCATACATTATTTGGATCAAACAAATGAAAATTATACATAATTTTGTCCGCTATGCATAACTTTTCCGCCTGGGTCTTGACGCGAATCAGGACAAATCTAGAAGAAAGGAAAATGATAAAAGGAGTTACGAGTGGTGGATAGGAAAGAAAGGTTAAAATTAAAAGGAAATGGCATAAAGTAGTGATAATATACAATGGAAAAGGAATGGAAGAGATGAAAAAAGACGTAAGGAGGTTTATTAAGAATGAGAAAGAAGAAAAATTAATAATAGGGGGAGGGGGGATTTCAATGCGAGAATAGGAAGGAGAGGTAAAACATACATGGATGGAGTGGAGAGTGTAAGAAGCTCGAAAAATCAGGTAATGAACAACGAGGAAAAGCAACTTCTAGAGATGGTATAGGAAAAGAGATAGTATATAATGGTAATAAGAAAGGAGGCGAAGAAGAGTTCACATTTGTGAGAAGCAACCCGTCAACAGTCATCGACTACGTGATTACTAATATAGAGGGTTGAGAGAGTGTAAGAAAAATTAAAATAGAAGCTACAGTAGAACCGTCTCAATGACTCATGGCTCCTTTTCATGCACGTCGACATTATGCGTCAGAGATGAAATTAAATATAAGTTATATTATTTTGGGGCGGAAAAATTTAATTCCCTAGTTCAAATATTGAAGAGTCTGGTCCAGAGTCCATCTTGTAATGCTGATCCAGACTCCGTCTTGTGAAAAGTGCACAAAATTTGTATCCAGAGTCCGTCTAGTAATTTGTATCCAGAGTCCGTCTTGTAATTTGTATCCAGAGTCTGTCTTGTAATTTGTATCCAGAGTCCGCCTTGAAATTTGTATCCAGAGTCCGTCTTGAAATTTGTATCCAGACTCCGTCTTACTTTTTGATCCAGAAACCCCCTTACTTACCTACTGAAGTAGTGACAATAAACAATGGAAAAGGAATGGAAGAGTCGAAAAAAGACATAAGGAAGTTTATTAAGAATGAGGAAGAAGAAAAATTAATAATAGGGGGAGGGAGGATTTTATTGCGAGAACAGGAAGGAAAGGTAATACATACTTAGATGGAGTGGAGAGTGTGAGAAGCTCGAAAAATCAGGTAATGAACAACGAGGAAAAGCAACTTCTAGAAATGTTATAGGAAAAGAGGTAGTATATAATGGTAATAAGAAAGGAGACGAAGAAGGGGAGTTCACATATGTAAGAAGCAACGCGTCAACAGTCATCGACTACGTAATTACTAATATAGGGGGTTGAGAGAGTGTAAGAAAAACGAAAATAGAAGCTACAGTAGAACCGTCATAATGACTCATGGCTCCCTTTGATGCGCGCCGGCATCATGCGTCAGATATGAAATTAAATATAAGTTATATTATTTTGGGGCGAAAGAATTTAATTCCCGGGTTCAAATATTGAAGGGTCTGGTCCGGAGTCCATCTGGTAATGCTGATCCAGAGTCCATTTGTAATGCTGATCCAGACTCCGTCTTGTGAGAAGTGCACAAAATTTGTATCCAGAGTCCGTCTTGTAATTTTCATCCAGACTCCGTCTTACTTTTTGATCCAGAAATCCCCTTACTCACCCACTAGGGGGTGTATCTAAAAAGCAGAAGAAGGAAGGAGTTAAGAAAGAATAAGGGGGAATTAATTGAGAAAGAATAGTGGACAAAGGATACAAAGAAAGATTATATGGAAGAAACGGAAAAGTTACAGTTTCAGAAGCTAGTGTTGAGTGAAGTATGAAAGGAGTTAAAAGAAACGGTCAAGAACACTAGAATCACAAAGAAATTTGAAATAGAACGGAAAAAGGTAAGAATTGGACAAAATTTTTGTGGGGCAATGAATGTAAGAAAAAGAAAAGGCAGATTAAAAAACAGTATAAATATTGGCAGAGGGGAGAAAGGGAAAGGAAGGATTATGTCACAGCCAGGAAGGAATATAGAGAATTATGTAAACAGAAAGAGGAAAAGAAGGAAAAGGAATGAGAGGAAATGATCAGTAGAATTGAAACAGAAGGAGAGGCATGGAAGTTTATTAACAAAATGAGGAAGAAAAAAGGGAGATTAGCATAGGTGGATGGGGCGACTATTTTAAAGAAAATTTTCGAGGCTCGAGTGAAAAGAAAACGGATGATTGGCAAAAAAGTAAATTATAAGAAGACGAGGAGGAGTTGGAGGATGAGAAGACAGAAGCACAGATTAAAAGATTGAAGAAGGGCAAAGCAGGAGGCAGGGATGGATTAGGTGCAGTCAACTCAATCAAAAAACTTGTTTCTTTGCGCTTTTTGAAAAAGTTCTAACATAAGCAAAACTTTTGTTTTTTAAGTTCTAATTTTATATTATTATTCGCTACCGAAAACTGTACCTACAAAAAATTCAATATAATTTTCTGACCCATAGACAATCTCTTTTCAATTTTCCAAAATTTGAATTTTTAAATTAATACACAAAATAGAAAATATCATCTAAAAGAAGGACTTACTACTATCAGGTGAATACAACTTTTACCCACTATTAGAATCCGCTAGGGAAAAAATGGCTTCTCCGGCCCACTCTAATGGTCACCTAGATAGGGCCTGACTAGATTCTCTGATCTAATCGCGATTTAACAAAATGGACGCGGTCAAGGGCGTGTTTAAGAGGCGTGTCCAATGGAAAATGTGCGGCTACTGGACGCGGTTAACGAAAGTGGGCGTGTTCAACGAAAATAGGCGTGGCAAGTCACAATTTTTAAACCAGAGGCACCGACAATACCTTTTTTTTATAACACTCCCATGATTTCGGCCCATTTTCATGCACACAAACTCGCTTTTGGAACGGTGTGAGTAAAAAGTACTTTCTACTCCCCAGTGAGTAGGAAAATGATGTCAGCGAGAAAACACGGCACATAATCATCTTAGTGTGTGAATATCGTCTTGGAGACAGTCATGTTTTTTTAAAGGTCAATGTCTGCAGCAGGGATAGTATACAGATTTTTATTCTAATTGAGGAGTAAGCGGCCATAAACGCTCAAGCCCATTCCTGGTTCTCCGAGAAATTTGGCCAAATTTTGCATCTTAGAAACAACTTTATGTAATTTAGAAAATGTTAATTTACTCTTAAACAATTAAGAATTGTTTTCGAGAATATTAAGATGCGAAATTTGCCTAAATTTCTCGAAAACCCAAAAATGAACTTATGCATTTATGGCCGCTTGCTCTTCATTTATTAATAAGGTAAACATCCCAGTAAAGGTTACGCCAATTGTCCAACTTTTTATCTAATTTGAATTAACTGAAATTCCATTTAATACTATAAAATGCTCAAAACACATATTTTCACACTAAATGTCACTTCTAATATATTTTTAAGGAATATATTCAAATTATAATCAAGTTTCACGAGTATTAGGACCATCACGACTACTGAGTCATGTACCTTATTAATAATTGAGGAGTAAGCGGCCATAGATGCATAAGTCCATTTTTGGTTTTTTGAGAAATTTTGGAAATTCTGGATCTCAGAAACAACTTTATGTAAATTTAAATATGTAAATTTGCTCAAAAACAATTGAAAATTTTTTTCGAGCACATTAACATGCGAAATTCGCCTATATTTTTCGAAAACCTAAAAATGAACTTGTGCATTTATGGCCGCTTACTCTTCATTTATTAATAAGGTAAACACCCCAGTAATCGTTACGCCAATTGTCCAACTTTTTATCTCATTTGAATTAATTGAATTTCCATTTAATAGTATAAAATGCTCAAAATACATAATTTCATCACTAAATGTTACTTCTAATACATTTTTTAAGAATATATTCAAATTGTGAGCAAATTTCACGAGTATTGGGACCATCACGACTACTGGGGCATGTACCTTATTAATAATTGAGGAGTAAGCGGCCATGGATGCATAAGTCCATTTTTGGTTTTTCGAGAAATTTAGGCAAATTTTGGATCTCAGAAACAACTTTATGTAATTTTAAAAACGTTAATGTACTCAAAAACAATTGAGAATTGTTTTCGAGCACATAGAGATGCGAAATTTGCCTGAATTTCTCGAAAACCCAAAAATGAACTTATGGATTTATGGCCGCTTGATTCTCATTTATTAATAAGGTAAACGTCCCAGTAATCGTGACGCCAATTGTCTTGCTTTTTATCTAATTTGAATTAATTGGAATTCCATTTAAAACTATAAAATGCTCAAAATACATGATTTCATCACTAAATGTCACTTCTAATATATTTTTCAAGAATATATTCAAATTATAATCAAGTTTCACGAGTATTGGACCATCACAACTACTGGGACATGTACCTCAATCCCTTTATTTCAGGGTAAGCATCGAAACGATGTTGTCAAACAAAATAAAAGAAAACAAATATCAAGGAAGGAAATTAATAATTAAATGCTTTATTTTCCTCTACCGGATATTGGATTGTTCTTTTTTTCAAGAATCAAGCAATTACAGCTCACTGTTTTCGCTCTCATATTTGCAGTTCTCTTGCGTCGAATTATTTGCATCCTTTCGAAACCTGTGTTACGTATCGATTACTTTGGGTACATATTATCTTTTTGCAATCGCTGATATTACGAAATATGAGTGGTCGTTATCTACTACGTGAAATTTACCAAAACTTTTCACAAAGCCCCTAAAACTCGAATACACTGTGCACGTCGACGGCGCACAAACTATGAATTCGTATTCATATCCGTAAGTCAAACAAATGTGCAGTACATGTAGAATGTACAATGTACATACATGTCCCTAAGTTTTCGATGCTACGACTCTTTTTCTCGTTGCTGACGCTTTAAAGCCAAATCTATGCACAATAGGACGGAGCGAAAATATATAAATCTATTTTTTTCAAATTCGGAGGGGGTTCAAAAGTTGTAGTTTAGTACTCGACAATCCTACAAAAAGTTACAGATAGAAAAAATACTTGTATCTTATGTTCGCGCATTCACGATAAAGCTCAAAATAACTAATAATAGCGAATTTTCTATTATTTTGGTACGAAATCAATTTTTTAATAGATGAAAAGGGTTCTCAACCTTAGCATTTACTATAGTTGTCCTACAAAAATTATGCAGCAATAAGAAAATTCGTAGGCATCGTAAATTGTCATTAAACTTGAAAAAAAGGAGAATAATCATGTTTTAGTTTGATTAAGCGATACTCTTCTTATTGGTAACGATTTTTTTTTTTGGGAGGAAAGGGTTCTAAAAGTTAGTACTTACACCTATAATTCTTACACATCGCAAGTTATCATTAAACTTTAATAAATTATTCAAAATTATGACTTTTTACTATTTTACTTGAGAAATAATTGTTACAAATTCAACTTTTCGGGTTTGAAAGTCAATTGTTTTTTAGAACATTTGACTTTTCAGCTCGAAAACTCAACTTTTTTGTTGAAAATTCGTCCCTTTAGGTTGAAAATTCATCTTTCATAGAAGACAAAATTTTTTTTGTTAAAAATTTATTTTTCTTGGTCAAAAATATTTGCTTTTTTTGAAAATTTAAGTTTTCAGGATGAAACTTCAACTCTTCTAAAAAATCTGTCTTCTTGACTTGAAAATTCAACTATTGAGTTGACAATTTATCTTTGTAAGTAGAAAGTTCAACTATCAGGTTGAAAATTCATCTTTTATGGTAGAAAAATCATCTTTTTTGCTTAAAAATTCATCATTTTTGGGTGAAAATGATCTTTTTTGTTGGAAATTCAATTGTTTTATACACAAAAAGTCATCATTTTTGGTTGAAAATTTATCTTTCTTATATGAGAATTCATCATTTCAGGTTAAAAATTCAACAGTCCTCTAAAAAAATTCGTTTCTTTTGCTTGAAAGTTCCACTATATGGTTGTAAAAGCAACTGCTTGGTTGATAATAATTTTTTTAATTAACTATTTGATTGTAAGTTCATCTTAATTGATTACAAATTGATCTTTTATGGTGAGAAGCCATCTTTCTTGGTTAAAAATTATTTTAAAAATTCTTCTACTTGGGTTGAAAATTTATCTTTTCGAGTCTGAAAGTCAACTGTTTTCTAAAATACAAATCATTTACAAAAGTAACATCTACTAGTCAAAAATCATGATTTTATATAATTTATTCAAATTTAATGACAATTTACGATTAATAAAATTTTTTTTATTGCTGTGAAGCTTTCGAATCGTAATAATGGATGTAAGTTTTAACTTTCGTAAGTTTGAAAAAAAAATATCAGAGTGTTTACTCAAATCTTTGAATAACCCAAATTTATTCTCCACTTATGAAGGGTTAAATTTCAAGTAATTAACATGAGAAAATCGGAATATGTATCCAATTTCGCGAATTTATTATAATGTTTTTGCAGTCCTTGTTAATATATAATTGGGTGAAATAATAACCTTTTTGTTGAAAATTCATATTTTCGGGTTAAAATTCCACTGTTTTATACAACATTTGTATTTTTGGCTTGAAATTCCAACAGTTTAGTGGAACATTCAACTATTTGGTTAAAGATTAACTTTTTTATTGTAAATTCATATTTTAGGGTTGAAAATTCAACTCTTTTGTTGCAAATTTGTCCTTTTCGTTTAAAAATTTATCTCTTTTGGTAGCATTTACATCTTTTTGGGTCCAAAATGCCACTGTTTGGTTGGAAACTAGTCTGTTTTGATTGAGGAATTAACAATTTTGTTAAAAAATCAACTACTTGGTTGAAAATTAACTTTTGTATTGTAAATTCATATTTTAGGGTTGAAAATTCAACTCTTTTGTTGGAAATTCGTCTTTTTGTTCTGAAAATTTATCTCTTTTGGCAGCAATTTCATTTTTTTGGTTGGAAATGCAACAATTTGGTTAAAAATAATCTGTTTTGATTGAGAATTTAACTATTTTGTTGAAAATTCAACTATTTCGTTGAAAATTAAATTATTTGGTTGAAAATTAAATTTTCTGTTGAAAATTCATATTTTTTAGTTGAAGATTCGTCTTTTTGGTTTGAAAACTTATCTCGTTCGGTAGCACTTTCATCTTTTTTGGTGCAAAATGCAACTGTTTTGTCAAATATTCGTCTTTTTGGCAAAAAAATTTAATGGTTTTGTAGAAAATTTAGCTTTTTGGTTGCAAATTTAAGTATCCGCTTAGAAATTAACTTTTGTGTTGAAAATTCAACTTTTGCTGAAAATTCGTCTTTTGGTTTGAAAATTTATCTCTTTTGGTAGCACTTTCATCCTTTCTGGTTCAAAATGCAACTGTTTGGTTGAAAAATAATCTGTTTTGAGTGAAAATTTGACTATTTTGTTGAAAATTATCTCTTTTGTTGAAAATTAATATTCTTGAGTTCAAAATGCAACTGTTTTGTAAAATATTCATCTTTTTAGCATAACATTTCAATAGTTTGGTAGAAAATTTAACTATTTGGGTTGGAAATTTAAGTGTCTGATTAAAAATTAACTTTTGTGTTGAAAATTCATATTTTCCGGTTGAAGATTCAAGCCTTTTGTTGAAAATTCGTCCTTTTCGTTTGAAAATTCATCTCTTTTGGTAACATTTTCATCTTTTTTAATTCAAAATGCAACTGCTTGGTTGAAAAATAATCTGTTTTGATTGAGGATTTACTATTTCATTGAAAATTAACTCTTTTTTTGAAAATTTATATTTTCGAGTTCAAAATGCAACTGTTTTGTAGAATATTCATCTTTTCGGCAAAAAATTTCAATACTTTGATAGAAAATTTATTTATTTGATTGGAAATTTAAGTGTCTGGTTAAAAATTAGCTTTTGTGCTGAAAATTCATATTTTCAGGTTGAAAATTCAACTTTTGCTGAAAATTTAACTATTTGGTTGAAAATTTGAGTGTCTGATCGAAAATTAACTTTTGCGTTGAAAATTACATTTTTTGTTGAAAATTCATATTTTCAGGTTGAAGATCCAACCCTCTTGTTGAAAATTCTTCTTTTTGGTTTGAAAATTTATCTCTTTTGTTAACACTTTAATCTGCTTTGATTCAAAATGTAACTGTTTGGTTGAAAAATAATCTTTTTCGATTGAGAATACATATTTTCGGGTTGAAAATTCAACTTTTGCTGAAAATCCGTCTTTTGGCTTGAAAATGTATCTCTTTTGGTAAAAATTGCATTTTTTTGGTTAAAAATGCTATTTGGTTAAAAATTAACTTTTTTATTGTAAATTCATATTTTGCCTTCAAAATTCAACCCTTTGTTGAAAATTTGTCTTTTTGGTTTGAGAATTTATCTTTCTTGGTAGTATTTTTATCTTTTTTGGTTCAAAATGCAACTGTTTGGTTGAAAACTAATCTGTTTTGATTCAGGAATTATCTATTTTCTTAAATGTTCAACTACTTGTTTTAAAATTAACTTTTATATTGTAAATTCATATTTTAGGGTGGAAAATTCAATACTTTTGTTAAAAAATCGTATTTTTGGTTTAAAAATTTATATCATTCGGCAGCAATTTGATATTTTTTGGTTGAGATTGCAACTGTCTGGTTAAAAAAATCTGTTTTGATTGAGAATTTAAATATCTTCTTGAAAATTCATCTATTTTGTTGAAAATTCAACTATTTGTTTGAAAATTAAATTATTTGGTTGAAAATTAAATTTTTTGTTAAAAATTCATATTTTTTAGTTGAAGATTCAACCCTTTATTGAAAATTCGTCTTTTGAATCCGAAAATTTATTTCTTTTGGTAGTACTTTCATCTTTTTTGGTTCAAAATGCAACTGCTTGGTTTGAAAAAATAATAATCTGTTTCGAATGAAGATTCAAATATTTTGTTGAAAATTATTCATTTGTTAAAAATTTATATTGTCGAGTTCAAAATGCAACTGATTTGTCAAATACTTGTCTTTTTGGCTTGAAATTCCAATAGTTTGGTGGAAAATTCAACTATTTAGTTAGGAATTTAAATGTCTGGTTGAAAATTAACTTTTGCGTTGAAAATCAAATTTTTTGTTGAAAATTCATATTTTAGGGTAGAAGATTCAAGCCTTTTGTTGAAAATTCGTCTTTTTGGTTTGAAAATTTATCTCTTTTGGTAACATTTTCATTCTTTCTATTAAAAATGCAACTGTTTGATTGAAAAATAATCCGTTTTGATTGAAGATTTAACTATTTCGTTGAAAATTAACTCTTTTCCTGAAAATCAATATTCTCGAGTTCAAAATGCAACTGTTTTGTAGAATATTATTCTTTTTGTTTTGGTTAAAGATACAACTACGAGTATTTTGGTAGAAAATTCAACTTGGTTGAAAGTGGAACTATTTAGTTAAGAATTAATTCTTTCGGTTGAAGATTCATCTTTTTGGTTGAAAATTTAATTATTTTCTCAAAAATTCGTTTTTTGGCTGAAAATGAATTTTCTCGACTAACAATTTAACTATTCCATTTTTTGTTGAAATATGATCTTTCTTAGTAGAAAATTCAACTATGTGGTTAAAAATTTATGAACTTTGTTGAAAATTCGTCTTTTTGTAGAAAATTAGTCGTTTTGGTCAGATTGGCAATTGTTTGGTTGATAATTTATCTGCTTTAGATGAGTATTTAACCATTCTGTTAAAAATTCGTCTCTTTTTTTGGTTGAATTCAACTGTTTTTTATTTGAGTTTGACATTTTTGCTTGAAATATCAACTATTACATGTTTCGCTGAAAAATTATCTTTTTTGGTTGAAAATTGAACTACTTGGTTGAAAGTGGGACTACTTTGTTAATAATTTATTTTTTTGGTTGAACATCTATCATTAAATTTGAAAATTCACATTTTTGGCTTCAAAATTCAACTTTTTTGTTGAAAATTCGTCGTTTTGGTTCGAAAACTCATTTCTTTCAGAAGAAATTTCATCTTTTTTCATTGAAACTGCAACTGTTTGGTTGGAAAATAATCGTTTTTGGTTAATGATTCAACTATTTTGATGTCGATTCATCTTTTTCGGTAGAAAATTAATCTTATGTTTAATTTAGTTATTTACTGTGTTTAATTTAAGAAGTTTTGAAAAATGATCACAATATATTCTTAAATATGAATTTGAATAATTATTGGAACAAATTTTTACTTTATCTTCATACTCAAAATTCAGCGCATATTTAACATATGAATTCTTTAAATAAAAGATATTTTCCTGAGAAGTTAGAAAAATTAAATAAAATTTCGTGTAATAAAAAATTCCGTTCTTAAGTCTTGAACATTTTTTCCAGCTTGAACGTAAGAACTAATCAATAAAAGTAATTTTTTGGAGGAATTTAAGTGCGAAAGGTAATAAAACTAAAATATCGTTTACTGTTAATTCAGGGAGAAGATAAATGGGTTTACCAATATCCAGGATGAAGAGGAAATAATAGATGAAGTGAGGCAAATATGGTAGAATATGTGAGTATTGTGTTGCATAATAGAATAATGATTATAAATGAAGTTAATCAACCGCATTAACCAATATTTGCGTCAGCTTATAGAATTAGCGTTATCCATGAAGATCAAAATAACAGGAATGGTTCGTGAAACAATTGTGTGAAATCATCAAATTAAATATGGTGAGATTATTTCGTTGAAACGTATTTTTCAAAGGGACTAATTTGGTCGGAATGAAAAGTCTTTTACATCAATTTATTTTATTTTAATTTATTTGCTAAAATAAGTATTCAAGGTAATTACTAATTTTTATGGTTTTGAATTGATATTTTGCAATTGTTCAATTCTAATTGATTCTACATTGAATTTTGAAAAATATGAAACGCTACGATTTAATTTTAAATTAATTAAATTGAAAGTTTTAACTTAAACTTCGTACGGTAACACAACCAATTACTGAGGGGAGATTTTGATGATTCAGAAGATTAAGGGCGTTAGAACCAGGCCCTGACCTCAAAATTAAATTGCCTCATCAAGTCTGTATTCGAAGTGAAAAATTGGCTAGTTTTAATACTTTTTGTATGAAACGATATTTTTTTATTCTAGCCCGAACATTCGAAAGAATCGTTTTACACGAAAAGTATTGAAATTATTCAATTTCTCACTTTGAATACAGTCGTGATTTAAAACAGGAGTAGGGGCTAAGTATCTAAAAAAGATGTAATTCTAGTATTTATGGAGTGGAATCAGAAAACTCAATTTTGAGATTAGGGCCAGGTTCGGGTGTACTTCCGATTAAGGTTTACCTCCAAAATCATTCACACTGCGTATACCTATGTATTTTGATGCGCTGATTACGAATAT
>JAUMHM010112993.1:0-21130 GCA_032362435.1 Melikaiella ostensackeni | reverse complement strand
TTAACAGGTCAAATAAAATTGCTGTTAAACATTTCTTTATAGGACCAATCGTAAACCAAGATAATTTTTTTAATCGTCTTTTTAATTATTTACTTGCATATATTATACGGTGAGCGCAGAAAATCGAGCATTTTATTTTGCGAAAAACATCAATTTTTCAAAGGCCTTAGTTTTAAAAGAGAACAGGTATTTTAAATCTACGCAGGATATTTTAAGAAATTTTGTCGGTTAGCCTGCCAGAGCTTCTTTAATATGGGTGTTGTTAAAAAAAAGTAGTGGAAAATTATGATTTTCGATAAGTTGTCTAAAATCTACCGAAAGTTTCGGAAATTTATTAACCTTTCGACGATTTGTGGAAATTTGCGGAAACTTTCTAAAATTTATGAAAATTTATGGAAACCCTCGAAGGTTTGTGAAAGTTTGCGGGAACTTTTGAAAATGTACGGAAATTTACGGAGACTTTCGACAATGTATGGGAACTGATGAGAAAGTTGTATGAGGTTTTGGAAACTTGCAAGATTTCTTACAAATTTTATTTTGTTAAAATGATAATTTAGGGAGATTTCTAAGCTTGTCAAGTTTTTATTCACGGTTGAGATATCTTGTCACATGTTTGGAGCATTGAATTGTCTTTTTCCATCTTTGAGACCAAACTGCATTGCATTGCATTAAAATTTTCTATCAAATAGAGTTTTTAGTATGTCATTTTAAGTGTAGAATTTGTTTCAAATATCGTTATCATTTTTACCGTATAACAAGAAAAACAGCATCATAAAATGCGTCAGATTTGAAAAACTACGATTCATGCTAACACGTGTAATACTCTAATACTTATCCAAATAGCTAATTATTGACCTCGACTTTTATCTTAAAAGACTAACGAATAATTTCTTATCGCTTTTAACCAATTCTTTGAAAATGATACGATTTTTAAGAATGATAACTTATTTTTTCGGGAAGAAGATTCTTCATGTTGACCTCCTTTAATTAAAAATAAATAAATCACTCAAATGCCGTAAGACCGCGGGCAAACCGGGACGTTTCTTTTTTTAGGTTTTTCTCAATATATTACCGAAAGGAACAAAAATTAGATGATAATGCTTCAAAATTTCCGATGTCCCTCTTCCTCTTGGGCAATGGGCATGGGCATTGTTATTAAGGGTATGCAGGATAAAGAAGATTTTCCAAATTTATGGTCGAAATGGGATCGGGCTGCCCTCCAATTACGCCGGAGAATTTTCCATTTTATTTGTAGCTGCAGGTCTATATGCAAGCGAAATGCGAATTTGTATTTTAGGAAAATTCAAATGATTGGACGAAATTAAAAACTGAGGTTTCAGAGATTTATGTTTATTATGAGGCCCTAAAAATGAAACAACAATTTTGTGATATAGGAGTTGTGAAGGTTTGCGTGAAACTGGCACTGCTATATGTAATTTGCAATAATAAAAATGTTGCATTTTTTTGTATGGCAAAATTTATAATTCCATCTCTCGTAAACTATTAATCGCAAAAAGTTCGAATAGAGATCGTCTTGAAGAATTTTACATGCCCTACAAATCATGTGCTATGCACTTTTTACCTATCTCTTAACCAGAAACAACTATCCACGCCGGTTTTGCAATTTTCACTTTATTGTAAATTGACAATATATATAACGGTCTGACAGAGCTCAGTATTTTATTGGATCATTCACCCAACTATTTAAAGCAAAAAAATTTCTGTATATATTATTTTGTTCTAGCAAAAGGCTTTTTTTCGTCTTATTCGTCTCGTTAACACGTTTTTAACAATAAAAAAGATGTTGCAATTTTGTGCATGATTTGAATCGACAGCACTTAATTAGTACAAAATTCCTACGTTAAAGAAAATTTGATGTGATTAATAGTTAGTTTTTTGGTGTGGTAGTGCCAAGCTTCGCGTGAAGCTGCCATTACTACACGTTTTTGGAAAAAATTACAGGGTAAAATTTTTTTTTGCGGCATAAATTAGCACAAAATTGGCACAAAATTATTGCATGTTTCCCACGTTAATAGGACGATGTGGTAATTCCAGCTTCACGCACCTTGAAAAAACGCTTCTCAACGACTCCATACTGATTTTTATCAGTTTTCGGCACGATAACAATAAAATATTCAAGCTCTTACTTGAGCATGTGGAAGATTCTAGCTCCAGCATGTCTCATTGTTTTTTATAGGCTTCCAAAAAGTAATAAAATGCGTTTTCTTTTTACCTTTTGACCCCGTTTTTTCAAAAAAACTAGACATACTATAGTATTTTTCCCAATGGCTTTAGAGTAACAGTTGCAGAAAAGGGTTGACATTTTGTATAATTTTTAAAATCAAAAATGATGGGGCCAATTTCATATGATATCGGACTGTTGATGTCAAGGAATTTTTTAGGGCTGAAATATTTTGTTCTTCAGGGCAAAATATGAGACACTTATTTTTGTTTTTCACCAAACAAATTTTTTCACGAACTTAGGGCTACTTGTATATTTATAGACGAATTATGAAAAAGTGAACGAAAATTTCCTTCAAATAGTTGTCTCTTGTGAAAAAATTGACACAATTTAATTTACTTCTTCGAAGTTTGTAGTAGTAGTACATTTTTGGAAACAACTAAAAATTTGAATGTTCTCAAGAAGGCCATCGTTGAATTTTTTCTTGTTTTTCTTTCAAATTCATAGTAATATGAGGAAGATATCCTGTCAGTTTCGTCCTCGCTTTACTATTTCTTTACATAGAAAAACTTATTTTTATATAATATGAAAAACATTTGTCAAAATATCAATTCTTTTTTCAAACACTTATGGTTTTGTGTCTCAAGGAGCTTAAATAATATAGGGATGATATAATTTTGCCGAAAAATCGGGAACCTGAAACTTCAGTAAGTTGGAATTTCGGGATTCCACTGATTTCAAGAATTAATTAATTTCGGAAATTTGAAATTTTGGGATTTTGAATATTCGGGTTGTAACATTTCGGTAAATATATAATTTCGGGAATTCAATAATTTCGACAATTTGACGTTTCTGAATTGTCCTAGTTTCGTTTTCGGTATTTCTCGTTGGAATGTGTGAATGGGATTCTAAAGCGAAGGGATATAAGGAGTCGCAGAAACACGAGAGCATGCATGAAACGATGTATGGATGTAACGAAAGCAGAATGTGTATGCAAGGATGGGGATGTACGGAGGACAATTGTATATAGGAAAAAGAGAGATTCCTGAAATAAAAGATTTTGGATACTAATGGGCCCGCGTGAAGGAATTTTCTTAGTGGATTAGTATAATGGCTTTGTAAAGCTCTTCACCTGGGGTGATTGCTAGAGCGATTGATCAGCGACCCTTGTTGGAGCAGTGTTGTGGGACGCGTGTGTCGTTTGAAAGAACAACACGCGACTTCTGGATTGATCTAAAACATATCCCCTCTCCCACATATTCCTTACTTACCCTTACCATATAAATCTTTTGATCCCCGGTTGCATAACGAGGCTAGAACCAAACGAGTTACGCTTACCCCGAAAGGAATTTGGCCTAATGGTATAATAAATACGTAGTCGAACCCCTACAACTTCTCAACCTCTTGTGAGAGCGGAAAGGCACCCCTGTAACTGGTTACAGAAAGAATTTTAGTCAAACTCCTAACCCTTCCCAACATCTCGTGGGAGCAGGAAGGCACCCCTTTGACTAGTCACACAAATAATGTTGGTCAAACCCCTACAACTTTTCAACATCTCGTTGGTGCGGGAGAGCACCCCTGTAACTGGTCACAGAAAGAATTTTAGTTAAACCCCTAACCCTTTCCAACTTCTCGTGGGGCGGGAAGGCACCCCTTTGACTGGTCACACAAATAATTTTGGTCAAACTCCTACAACTTTCCGACATCTCGAAGGGTCGGGAAGGCAACCTTTTGACTGGTCACACATATCATTTTGGTCAGACCCCTACAACTTTCCAACGTCTCGTGCGGGCGACAAGGAACCCTGTGACTGGTTATATAAATAATGTTGGTCAAACCCCAACCCTTTTCCAGCGTCTCGTAGAAGGGACAGAAAAGCGTTCTTGTGACTGGTCACACAAATAATGTTGGTCAAACCCCTACCCCTTCCCAACGTTTACGCTCACCGTATTTTCATTAAAAAATGCGAACAGATTATTTTTATTTTTGCAAACATGATCTTTATCAGTTTTGACCTTTAAAATTATATTTTTAGGTATTTGCATGAATGTAAACGCAATTCGCATTAATTTCGTATTCCGCTTCTTGCGAAAAACAGCCGGCAAGAGTGTTGGTTGCCGGCGCCGGCAACATCATTTGTTGTCAGCGCCGGCTGAGTATGCTCCACCATAATAATAATAAATGGGAAAAGGGAAAGTGGGCAGGAAAAACTCTGTATTTCCATTTTCTAAATGAGAAAAGGGAAAGGGAGCATAGAAAACTCTGTATTCTTCAATTTCTAAGTGTGAAAGGGGAAAGGGGGTACAGAAATCTCTGTAATTTCAATTTCTGGATGGGAAAAGGGGACTGAGAAAACTCTATATTTTTCAATTTTTTCATATGAAAACGAGACTTAGAAGATATGGGGTGAACTCTGTATTTTGAAATTTTCAAATGGGAAAAGGGGATTAAGAAGGGGAACAGAGAAAGCTCTGTATTTTCAATTTTAAAATAGGAAAAGGGAAAGGGGAGATAGAAAACTGTGTGATTTTAATTTTTAAAAAGGGAAAGGAAAAGGGGACAGAAAAATATTTGTATTTTCCAATTTCTAAGTGGAAAAACTTAAACGGGACAGAGAAAACTTTGCATTTTTCAGTTCGTAAATAGGAAAGGGATTGAGGAAACAATACATTTTTCATTTCTTCATAGGAGAAAAGGACTGAGAGAGGATTGAGTAAACTTAGCATCTTTTAGTTTCTAAATGGGAGAAGGTGACTGAGAAAGAGTACAAGGCCTTAATAATCTCATGGAACATGTTATTTAAATTGTTACTGAATTAGGAACAAACGTTTTTAAAAATAAGATTTTGGAGTTCGTTAAACTACATGCTATTTTCGTAGATTTTTATCGATTTTTTCTACATTTTTTTTTGGAAAAAATTGTTAAAGTACACAAAATAAACATCTAGTAAGGGTATAATTTTACAGATTTTAGGAAGGGGAACTATTTTGAACCATGAAGTGCTATTCATAGCTCAATTCATTCTTGACAAAAATGCGATTTTTAATCGTTGAAAATAAAAAAATAGTTCTTATTAAAATCGCTTGGTGCGATTTTTCTCTTTCTTGTCTTGACAAACCCGGGGCCATCTCAGCAACACGTACAGAAGAGAAACGATCTGCAAGCACTTTTGAGTTGAACTCAATCGATGCGAGCAGTGATTGATTTTACATGCAATGTAATATAATAATGTTTGGTTCGTTGAAAAGCTAAAGTAAATTTTCACCGCAGTTTTAAATTTTATTTTCTTAGTGTTCACTATATTTCAAAAAAGGTAAATGCTGGAATGAAATTCTTTGTTTAGCTTTTTTCGTCGTCAAAGAAAGAAGAAAATCATTTATATTTTGTTTCGAAATAGTACCAAATGTTAATTTTGAAAATTCTCCCAGTCCGAAATAAAATCGTATCATTTTTGTCAAAGATTCAATTCGAAATTATTCAATTTCATGAAACATTCCAACTTAGATAATGTTTTTTTCTCGTTTTGAAATAATAGCAGTTGAGATCATGTATGCCTTATGACGTCAGGAGATATTTAAGAAGCAAACATTTACCCCACCAAAGAAAAAAACAAGTTGATGAAAACCTCCGCTTAGTGCATAATTAATATTATATTTATTGAAGATAAAGGGAATCAAGGTTAATGAAGCTAATGAGAGACAGTAGAATATTTTTTTACGTATCAGTATTTTCTCATAGGAATATGTTATAACACTTTGACATTCAATTAATACATAAACTATTAAATTATATGGCCATGGCTACGCACACCAAAATTTCGGTACAAATAGCCAAATTTTGTCGGTACGAATAACAAGACCTGGAAAAGGGGCTATTTTTACCAAAATTTCGGTACGAATAGCTGGAATTTTTCAGTACAAGTAGACCCTGCCAAATAAATCCAATAAGTGGCCACTCGTCATTTAGAAAAAATTAAATCTAAATTCTATAGATAATACCTTATCCGATAAGGAAATAATTCCTGCTGTAGAAGGGTATGGAAAACTAAATATAATGAAGAATTATCAAATCAAAAATCTTCCGCAAATGATAATGGAATTTTAATTAGGTTCATTTTTATTTATTATTCAATCACAATCACAAAATCAGTTACAAAAATCTACCAACGTTTCAGTGTTCATTCAACAGACTTTTTAAAGCAATTAAGAAAAAAATTTCAAAAAGTCAAAAGTTATGAGGAAACAAGGATGTTCTCCCCATGAGATCTGACTGGAGGCTCAAACGAAATGCGTGATCGGTACATCCGTTAAAGAATAATTAAAATTTTGATTTATTCTGAATATAATTTCCAAAATTTTATTTGAATTGTAGATTTAAACACAACTGATCGTAAAATTATATATTGCGGTCAGTTTATATACATATATTTATATAATTAAAAAATTGGACAAACAATCACCGCAGGATCACCCTGGGAGTGACTGCCATCCATGAAAATGGCACCGGCTCCCAATGGAACCGCCGTAAATCACACCCATGGTCACGCCTCACAACCGTGAGATGGGTAACCACATGGTACGTGGTATCACGATGAAGGGCGAAACATATACGGCGAATATATACAGGGTGTTTTTTTTAATCTTGAGACATCGAAATATCTCAAGAAATACGCCTCCAACGAAAAAAATGTATGTAATAAAAACTTTTTATTTTCAAGGGGGAAAAGCGATGCCGCAAAAATTTACCCTACACCCCACCCCCTAAGGGACGGTAGGGGGGTAAATTTAGAATTTCAAATAGGAACCTATATTTTTTATTGCAGATTCAGATTCTCCATTAAAAAATACGTAAGTTTTATTCAAAAAAATTTTTCGATACGCGCAACCGAGAATTGTTCACCGGAAGTGGAATGTGGATGCTAATCCCGCATTCCAAATCCTGTACCATCCTGTACCATCTGGCGCGAAGCGAAAAAATTTTTTCAAATAAAACTTAGCTATTTTTAAATGGAGAATCTGAATCTGCAATAAAAAATATAGGTTCTCATTTGAAATTTTGAAGTTACCTCCCCCCTACCGCGCTCAGGGGGTGGGGTGTGGGGTAAATTTTTGCGGCATCGTTTTTTTTTTATTTATTATTTTTTTTTCCTTCAAAAATAAAAAGTTTTCATTGTGGATATTTTTTTCGTTGGATGCGTATTTCTTGAGATATTTCGGTGTCTCAAGATAAAAAGAAACACCCTGTATACTAATAAGTCAAAGAAACATTTTCCGGATCAAGTAAATTGAACATTCAAGCAAGTAGCTCCGATCGAATATTATTACCTTAAATTTTAATGAATTTTTAAGTGCCTAATAATTAATTAAGCCTCATAATTATTAATAAACGATCGTAATTAACCTCATAACCTCATTAAGGCTATGTCACCAAAAATCACGTTTTTAATTTTGCGACCTAATAACTAAAAATTCACACGTGTGTATAGTAATTAAAAAATGAACTTATCAAAGTTTTGAGGGCAAGAAGTTCATTATTTAATGGCAGCAGCGCCCAAATATTTGATTAACATAAGTTTCATCGGAACCTATCATTACTCAGAAGAAGTTCAATATTTTCCAGCTACAAACGTTTGACGTACCTGTATTTGTGATTAATATTCATTGATTACAATATCAATTCTAACCGAATTAAATTACAAGTTTTTAAAAATAAAAATAATGGTTTCACACAAAATGTTAATATAATTCGACAATCCACTTGCTTACGAATATAATTTTTTCCTGCTTATTTCTACTTATTTAAATAATTATTTCATTTTCGTCTTTTTCATTAACCTACTTCATCATGACATTGCGATACACTTAAGTAATGATTATTAAATAAGAAAATAACGTAACGAGTTCTTTTCATCAATTAAATACTAGTGATGCATTTTTACAGATTGCCGCACGTTCTCTCTATTATTGAGCGAAGGACTTTAATTAAACTACTTTTTTTTTAGTGGAATGTTCAATATCACGCAGACACCACAAAAAATGAGAAATATAGCGGTCCAGCTTTTTCTTCTTCAATCTTGATGCATGCGTTTGAGATACGTCTTACGCACAAACTGACATTCCGGACTTGTTTGTTTGAAGCTTGAATGATATTAACTGAAAATTGGAGAAATCCGTTGGCATTGAAATAAATAAAAAAATACTTCAGAAAAAGTCGACTGTAGATTAAAATTTTATTCCAATATTGTCAGAAAAATTGATTATTCTATGTGGATTTGTTATTATTGCGAATAAAATGAATGCAATTCCACCAAAAACACTACGTGTAAAAAAATTCCGCGTAGTACATGACTATTAATATTTTACTTATTTATTCTAAAGGAAATCAAAGTGATAAAATCAAAAAGTGAAGTACAAATAGTACAAAAGTGAAGTACAAAAGTGAAGTACAAATAGTAGAAAAATAAACAGAAGTATTTTTCAATAAAAGGAATTAGTTCAATGAATTAGTTTATCAAATAATTTTCTTGTTTGATAAAAAAAATAAATTGATAGTATAAAAGAACAAAAAAAGTGGCGGACTTGTAATATAATAATTTATTATTTTATTTATTATTATTATGTTGGCGCACTCATATTTATTATTTAAAGACAAGAATAGTTCCGCCATTTTTTTAAATTCCATAACACTATCAATTAATTTTTTTTAACAAACAAAAAAATTAAATAATAAACTAATTCATTGAACTAATTCCTTTTGTTAAAAAATACTTCTATTTATCAATTTTCTACTATTCGTACTTGGATTTATTTTTTGATTCTATAACTTCGTTCACCTTCAGCATAAATAAATAAAATATTAATAGTCATGTACTTGGCGGGATTTTTTCACTGGTGACTATACGTGGATTTATGAGTATGACACGCATTCCAGACATCAAGCGAGTGAATGGCCTTCACCCAATGAGCCGCGACCGAAAAAACCACGTCGTTTTCAGTCGAAAAAGAAGGTGATGCTTACCGTTTTCATGGATTACAGAGGTGTTGTGCATCATGAATTCCTTCCAGAAGGCCAGACCATCAAGAAGGAGTACTTTGAAGGGGACTATATAGATTATGATGAATAAACTTGTATTTTTGATTTTAAAAATAAAGTCCTAAAACTTTTTGATCAAGGTGGTATATCTCATGTAGCCCAATTTTTCTAACATTGAACTTAAGATTTTTTCAAAATAAGGTAAAACAACCGTGATGAATTTATTGAAATCCTGTACATTGTTTTTGTTCTGATTATTACCTTCACTCTTAATTTGAATAATTCAGTTATGCATATGTTTGTCAATAAACGTAATCGGATAATGGTTGAGAAAAAGAATCTGTTTACATAATTCAATATGCTTTTCATTGAATTTTGGATGGGATAATTTGTATTTGTATATTTATTGCCTCTAAGAATACACGATTCTGTGGCAAGGGAAGGCCACCATTACAAAAATCGATCAAATGAAAATAAATAACAGAATGAAGGAAAATTTATAAAATCGTATGCACAATGGATTGTTAAGTCATACTGGACGAGTCTGGGCAGTGCGCTATTCGACTGGAGAGAAAGTTCTGATTTTTAAACAAATACTTGTAAAGTTGTATATCGAGCGAAGCATCCCAAGGTTTATATTTGCCAATAATAAGTGAAGAATGTTCTCGTTTATCGTACCAATATTACGCAAGAAATGATTTCTGATGGGCGAATAGATTGGACATTTGGCGTGGATGTGTAAAAGGTCTTCATTTTCTCTTAGATTACATAACTGGCAAATCTGTTGTGGATTGATTACAGTTGTTCCAGCTTTAGAAGTCAACTTAATGATGAATCTGGAGTAAGTTCTTATTTGAGCGAAAATGCGCTTAAAAAGGAAAGGAGCTTTCCATAGCAGATATTGCGGCGGTAGCGCATCATTATGTAAAATTTTACTGTATATATAACTAAAGTTACTGTTTTCCTATCTTAACGAGTCCCGCGAGTGGAAAAAATCACGGTATCTATCAGCTATAGTATCGATTTGGATTATAAGATTGGGACTATTGACATCCATAAGATTGTGACTAATGCCCGCTCCCTCCAGACATCTAATAAGTTGACAAAGCTAGTTATATTTAACATTTTTGCTGTTTGCGCTTTCGGCTAATTTTAGCATACATATTTTAGGATAGCGCGAGTCTTTCATATCAAAAATTTTTGCTGCCTAATTCAGCGTCATTTTTAAGATTTGGTATGACACACAGGGTAGACCTAGTTCTAATGTAACAACGAAATCAGGCGTATTTCTGGGTAGGTGCAGAAGATTTTTGAAAAAACGAACTTGTGCTTTTTCGAATACATCTAGATAATTCAATCCGATAATGTGGGCCGCATACAATAAGGAGCTCTTTATAATCGAGTCATGAATTTTGGTAATGGAAGACCATGATGAGCACTTAGTTCTAATTAGAATCTTGAAGGCCAAGGCTGAGGCTGAGTTGGCTCTGCTAACTGCTCCATGTGCAGCTAAGTTGAAAGCACCTGTTCTTGAAATAATCGTACCCAAGTATTCAAAACAATGAACAAACTCCAAAGAGCTACCACCATATTTCAGACCTAAGAGTTTTGCGCTGATCCGACCTTTCTTGAATATAGTGTATTTAGTTTTGTTGTTATTGACCGTGAGTTTGTTTATATTACAATACTCCTGGAGAGCATTGAGTTTGATTATTGCATCTATTTTAGATTCTACAAAAATAATTAAATCATCTGCGTAAATCAGCACTATTATATCCGTGTCACCCATGATTCTGAGACCCACAAGATCTTTTTGTCTAAAAAAAAATCTTGATATCCGTGGTTAAGAGGTTAAACATGATTGGGCTCAAAATCTCACCCTGTAGAACTCCCTCTGTCACAGGCAATTTCTCAGAGAGCTCGCTCCGTACTTCAAGGCAAGTTGAGGCTCTCTCATCCAGACTTTTTAGAATTCTCATCATTTTAGAGCTGACCCCAATGTCAAAAAGTTTTGACCAGATGTAAGAGTAATTAACCAATGGGAAAGCTCTTGAAAAATCCACCACAATGACATAGATATGTCTATTGTTTTTTTGTAAGTAAATTTGCGAAACAGAGGTCAGGGGGAAAATATTATCCATACAGCCCCTACCTTGGCGAAATCCTGCTTGAGCTCCCCGTATAATGTGGCACATCGATGACAGACGATGACAGACGTCTGAAAGGAAGTGTCAGACGGAAGAAGTTTTCCAAAGTTTTTGCAGAAAGAATTGAGGATTTTATTTTTAGACCTCTGAATCTGTTGACAGTATCCCAGAATGTTCTGCTATCACTTACACTCTCAAGGCCCGCTAGAATATTGGATTCAAAACTCGCTTTTTTATTAGCTATCCGTGCTTGGTACGACTTCTTAGCTTTAACATAAACCAACTTAGCCTCATCCGAGAAATTTGCCGCACTGGCTTCTTTCAACGCATTAGGAAGATATAGTTTGCTTTGATGACAGTCAGAATCAAAGCAAGGTTTGTCACGATAAAACTACCCAGTAACATTTTGCGTCTGCAGATGCGTTTCGCTCATCTAAAAGTTTATATTCTTCTTCGCCTCCCTGGTTGATGACAGCCAATTGTGAGTATTCACTTTCGTAAGATTTTCCGCCTGCTCTTTGATAATGGCCGGTGGGTTTCCGAGGCCTTGCGCTTCGCCTTTCGCTGTATGCCGCTTGCTTCCCTCATTTCCCCTTCTTCAAATGGTTCCGCCCTATTCTCAGATAACGCATTATAGCTTCAGGAAGCTTTCAGGTGACAATTCCTAGACTGTTTAAGATATGGAAGCAGAGTCTTCCTTTCAGTTTGGACTTTTTTAGTATAGTCCTCCGCAATGCTGATCCCAGTGCCTCGTAATTTTTTCAGTTGCGATAAGATCATTTTCTTATCTTTGAAGGAATGTAGCTGAGTTAGGAGTGGACGGAGTTTGTCCTGGATTTGTCGTCCAATCCGTCTAACAGATTCGACCTGGTCTGAGCCTGATTCAATATTAAGATGCTGCTTGAGAATACCACATGTTGACTGCACCAGGTCCTCGTCTTCTTCAAGAACACCGAAAATAATCAAGTTGTTGCTTCTCAACGCTCTATCCATTGCCTCGATTCTCCGGTCTTGTTCCAAAATAATCGACCTTAGTTTTTCTTGCTCGGCTTTGAGCTCTTTATTTTCCAGTGTAAGATGGTCAACTTTGTTGTGGAGAGCTGAAAGTGGGGACTCCAGATTTCCCATTTTTCTCATTGAAAGCTCAATTTTATCCTCAGAGATTTCGAGAGCCATTGTATCGAGTAATTGACGTCACACAGAGATGGCAACACGAACGCACTATCCACCTGACACAAAGACTTTGAGAAAATTGGCAGTTTGAACGAGAACAACTTTTTGCTTAAAATTGATTGCGGTAATGGTTGCAACACTTACAATCCACTGGGAACGAGAACATTAGTAAAAGTTAGTTACTCTGAAAGCACTTTACAGATCACACTGTACGAATTTAGCCCGTAAACAGCTAAAATTTTGACGAGCGAAAAGACACGCGACCGACTGCCATACTTGCTTAGCAGCGCCCCCGGATGGGATAATTTAAGAGCTCTATCAATCAAATTTGTTTACAACTCCTATTTTTTTTGTTGAATGGAATGATTGGAATTAAAATTTAGTGTCCTTCCTGAATAAATAGTTTTTCTCTGCCAATCAGTAATTATATAATTTTCATCAGTTTTTATTGGAGTCAAATCAAGAAAATTCAATTCTTCTGTTTCAATTTCAACTGTAATCTGTATACTATTAAATACATTGAGTAGTTTATCCACATTTTGTGCATGTAAAGAATGTACAGAATCATCAGCGTATCTTGCGTCAAAGTCCAACTCAAAATTAATTTTGTCAAAAACTTCATTTTCCAAATCTTCCATCACAATTTCAGCGGTAATAGGGGACAAGACTGAGTCTATCGGAGTTCCAAATTTTTGTTCATAAAAAGTACCATTGAATTTGAAATAAGCAGAATTGAAAACATATTCAATAGCATGAAGAATTTGTTTTTTCGCAATCTTAGTATGAAGTTTGATCATATTCCATCTATTTCCAATAGCAAGTTTAACTCTTCCATATGAAATGTTAGGAAACATGGATATTACGTCAGGAAAGACAATACTGTGATTTCTTGGTATTTCAATATTCTCAATTAATTTCAGAAAGGTAGCACTGTTTTTAATTGATCTTACCGAAAGGGTCAGTGATTTTTTGATAATTTTACTAAGAAGTTCTTCTAATTTTCACGTGGATGATCCTATTGTAGAAATAACCGGTCGTGAAGGAAAATCTGCTTCATGAGTTTTTACCAGAGCATAGGCTTTTTTATTTGATTCAGTTTCTCTTGCAAAGCATTCTTTGATGATGTAGACCGGTACTTGTTCATTCAAATTATCAAGTCTTCTTTACATTCTCATTTGAATTGTGTATTTGTGCATGTCAATCTCTTATAGCCCGATTCAAAATAGATTTTCTAAAATCATCAGTTGTCTCATTAAAGGTGTCTTTGTTTCTTTTATTATGAAAATCAAAGCAAACTTTCTCGTTTATATCAAAAACCTTTTTTTTGTAAAAACCCCATCAATCTTGCATTTTATCAAGACATCTTTCTGTAATGCATCACACCAATTTTTAGTAATTTCATTGAAATCCATACCACCAAAACTCGAAAATTCAGATTATGTAATAACAAAATTTATTTTTTTCCTGTTTAACTTCCTGCGTCGAAAATCCAGTGATTGTAATCTAATATTTTGTTCACAAATTCATATAGACACTACTTGAAACCAACACATAAACTTTGTTTAAAATTATGAAAAGAAATTCTACTAGAGGTAGAATCGCCACTTTTTTATTTTCACTATAAAATTTTATTATTTCGAAAGATTGGAAAAACAGTTGTTATAACAGAATTTTTCGAAACAAATTTCAGAGACAATTTTAATAGAGAGAGTTATTTACGAGCCCAACTTAGACACTGTCGTTTTTTTCGGCAATATCGTTCAACCTACCTTTTGTAAAAGCCATTTTTCTATTTTTAAAAATGGAATAGTCTGAATAAATTGGTTCTGGATCAACCTACAAAATTTGATCTTTGCACTATGATCTATTTCGTTCATTTCTCAATTTTTCTCACATTAATCAAAAGAAACTTTTAATCAATTTTTCAGGTTTTTTCAATTTATGATTAATTTTAAACGTAAACTTAATACTTTTCCAAAAAATAAGGTTGCCATAGGTTTACATATTTATGGTAAAAATATATGATACCCTCGTTACCCATAAAAAATGGTACTTTGAGAAAGATGCCATATAAAATGTATGTGCATATCTTATTATTTCACAGATGTTTATGGTTTTTGTATATATTTCAGATTTCCTTCAATCTACTGTATACTTGAGTTTATACAATGCTCTGTTAATATTATTAAAATGTCACTTTAGTACTTATAAAAAACGAAATAATTTTGTCAGAAGGAGATACATAAAATTTGAGGCATAATAATTAAATTCCTTTTTCTACCTTCTTAATGTTAGATATTAGACTATTTTTTAAATCTTGATTTTGAAGACTTAAACTTTCTAAATGAATTTCATGAAGTCTGTTGACAATTTTCTAAAATGCGTTTCGAAAAATATGAGATTTTCTGGAATTTCTCGATTCGAACAATGTTAGGGTATTTTTAAAGATGTGAAGAAATTTGAATGGATTTCAAAAAATTCAAGAAATTTTAGAAAGGTGTCCAAGATATCAAAGGATCTTGAAGATTTCAAGGATTTCTACAGACTTCATTGGATTTTATGGGATCTCAGAATATTTCGAAGTTTTGAACATTTTTAAAGGAATTCGAAAATATATTTTAGAGAACGTAGTGTATTTTAAAAGATTCTGAGAAATTTCATAGAAGTTCATAGAATTTCGTAGAATCATGGAAGATTTCAAGACATTTAAAAATTTTGAAGGAATTCAAACGATTTCGTAAGATTTCAGAAGATATAAAAGATTTCAAGGCATTTCAGCGGTATTTTCAAAATTTCAAGTGATTTGAAGAAATTTTACAATGTTTGAGGGAATCATAGAATTTTGAAAGAAATTGAAAGATTCCATAAGACTATAAGGAATTTATATAGACTTCAAGGGGTTTAAAAAATTTTCAGAATTTTTGAGTGATTTCAGATGATTTCAACAGAATTCAAAGGGTTTTAAAATATTTGAATGGGTTTCCCGGGATTTCGAAGCTTTTAGGGTATTTTAAAACATTTCAAGGGATTTTAAGAGGCTTTATCAGATTTCATGGGATTTTACGGGATTTCATAGAATAGCAAAGATTTCATCACTTTTTAAGCAATTTTGAAAGATTTCACAGATTTCGAGAAGTTTTTCGGAATTTCACTCGATGTTTGTCGAATCACGAGGGCTTTCACAAAATTTGAGGGATTTTATAAATTTCAAGGGAATTGAAAGGATTTTAAACACTTCAGGGTATTTTAAATGATTCGAACAAATATGTCGAAATTTCAAATTTTTTAAGGGTTTTCAAAGAATTTCGTAAGATCTCAAAAAATTTTGAAGGATTTTAAAAAATCATTGAGGATAGATATGATAGGTGAAAGATTTCAAGCGATTCCAATGGATTTCTGGAGAATTTTAGAGAATAAATGAAATAAAATGAAACTAGGGGATTAAAGAATAATATAGGGATTTCTAATTATTTCTACGTATTTTAGGGATTTATAGGATTTTAAAAGGAATGATAAGATTTCATGGGATTTCTACGGATCTTAAAGATCTCAAAGAATTGTTTGATACAAGAAATATTAGTGAAATAAAATACAGGTCTCTGTGTTTAGAGGAAAGTTAGAATTTTTTTAATTATTTTTTTTTAAATTTAATAAAACCCGAGAACCGTGCGTTCAGGAGAAAATTATAATTAAATTAGAATTTTCTTAATTTTAACAAAATTAGTTAATTTAATAATTTTTCTAAAATAAGTCTTCCGGTAGCGGTATTGATGAAACTTCGTTTGATACTGCCCGGACTTGAATACGATTAATTTTTGAAATACATTTCGAGAGCCGAGGGATTAGGTGAAAATTAGAATCTAAAAATAATTGTTATACACTAGAGTGCGTGGGTGGATAAAACGTAATTGTCATGGTGTGATCACCGTCTAAAATAATTTATTACTTTATTTTGTTGTTAAAAAAAATTATTTCCGTAATTTAGAAAAATAAATTTATATTTTCATTCACAAAAGTTGCGAGCTCAGGGTTGCGAGTGATCAGGAAAACCGGAAAAAGTCAGAGAATTTTGGAAGAAGTCAGAAAATATGAAAAAGTACACGACGGCTGTCGAAACTGGGCTGAAATTCGTGAATCAAAGTATTTTTTTGCATCGAGTTCATATCTTTGTTATTGTTTGGTTTATGTATATGTATTTAACTGGCCATGAATCTACCAATGAGAAAGATATGAACTCGATGCGAAGAAAAATTACTGAATTTAACGAAATTCATCCCAATGAAAAGGCTCTTCGTAAATTCAGATATGAAAGAAAGAAAAAAAAGTAGTCAGAGAATTTCATCTTTCGGTCTGGAAAAAGTGAGAAAATTTTGAAATCCGTTTTCACTCACCACCCTAAAATTCAGTTACATGGATTTCACGCGATTAAATGGGAGATGCATATTGCATACCAGATTTCAAAAATCAGGGGCCGCTTCAGACTGCCGGTCGCCCGGAGGTAAAGTGAAATTCGCCGCCCTTTTCATTCTTGGTTTCCAAATCTTAGTATTTAAAATTCTTCTACTTATAAAGCAGCATTTATTTTAATAATAAATAAGTAATAATTTAATAAGAAATTTAATAAATTATTGCATTCTATGGAAAAATTCTCGTTAAGAGGCCGCTCCTTGCCCTTACGCCTGGAGGCGGCTGCCTTCTCTGCCTCTGGTTGAAGCAGCTCCTGTCAAAGATAGTTGAACCCCTCTATTTAATATCTTAAAAATTGCATGACACTATTTTGCTGCCATTTTTCAGAATTTTTGCTACTATTTTCACTTTTTTGAACTTCTCAAATGAGTCAGAGGCCTGTAAAGGATAAGGTGAAGCGGCTTATAAGCTATTGCAACGATGTACGACCTCATTCGCTTTGTATCTTACTGGAGGATCAGCACTGGTCCCAGTGGAAATCAAGTACCGAACATCGATGATTAGGACAAATTGGAGCTGGAAAGAGACAGATTGAGAGAACCCGATAAAACGATCCACATTTTCTACTTCGTTTCAATTACATAGGTACACAAAAGGAGTGACATGATCACTGAACCAGACTAAAATATCTATGTTTTTGGAGCCGTTGAATCGGAATCTGGTGTCAGATTTACTCCATCACGTCAGGTTTTTGCGAAAATTAGCCTTTTTGGCCATTTTTCAAGAACAACATTGAACAAATTATTTCCTTTGCATATTTTGAACGGTAACAGATTTTTGCTGCGCACGCGCTGGCTCACCACACTGCCCCAAAAACATATCTATGTGGTGGTCTGGCTCAGTGGCCATGCCACTTTTTTTATTTGTCTGTGATATTCGCCTTAATATTTTTGTTTTCATTCTATCTCCAGATGTTGATCACGCCGACGATGAATTCATCAACCAGTCCGCGTGGCCACATAATTCTACTAACTACCAAGGCTCCTATCCCTTGAGTCGTTTTTTCTTCTATTTTCTTTTTTTTTCTTGTGTTTCGCGTCCTTTCAAACGCTCCTCGCACATACGGTTATCCGTGTCTCTACACAGGGCGGAAACACCTAACAGCCTCGTAATTCTAACTCGAGCTCCCTTTCGGAAAAGGGAAAATCAGTGCTGTTTATCGTTCCTTTCTCGCGGCAACATAAATATTATTTTATCGTTTGTGATATATTTGCGGGTCTTAAACAGAATAAACAGGACCTAGGGAATGAACTAAGGCTTTTTTATTGTATACCTGGAAATGAAAAGTATGTGGTTAGTTTGGGATCTTTTCAAGAATTACTGACCGTTTTCATACCCTCAATTTTGATAAAAGAGAGGGAATAGTAGAAACGGAAAAAAACTAAGTGCACACCCTACAATTGATGTTCTGACCTTTTGTCAACACATGATAGGGATCACAGTCCTCTTTTTGCCTTTCTTTTTGAAGCTGTGATTCATTTTTCACAAATTATAAGAGATAGAAACTATGACAGGAGAGAATAGATGATTATTTGAACCAAACTTAAAAGTGAAAATTGGTTCAGATTGACTTTTGATAACATAGTTCCTAAAAGTACATCGTTTGATGCTAAGTGTAAAAAGGATGACAAAAGTTTTAACGTACCTTTGCCCTCAAACTATTCGCAAACATTGTTACATCATATGTCATTTATGCTGTCCAAAGATTCAACATCCTTCTCGTTTTGATGTCAAAAGTGCATCATTTGACACTTGTTCTGCCGTCCCAAATTCAAAAGTTGTATCTGCATTGAGGATGAGTTAGCTGTCACTTTAACAATCCTCAGGAGAAAATCATGTACACCTTCCTTGTCGATTGTGTTCATGAACATGTATTTTATACATCATACTGCAAAATGTTTCTTCATACATTTAAACGGCATGGAAGGCGTTTATGATCTTCCTTCTTAAGTTTGGTAAAGTGATAGATGAATCATCTCAAATTGAAAAGTCGTATCTGCATTTTAGATGAGTACTTTGACAAACTTTAGAAAAAAATTATAAACACCTTCCTTGTCATTTGTGTATATGAACATGTATTTTATACATCATACTGCGAAATGTTTGTTCATAAGTCTCAACAGTAAGGAAGGCATTTATGATCTTTTTTCTAAAGTTTGGTAAAGTGACAGGTGACTCATCCAAAACTCAAAAATCGTGTCTGCATTTTGGATGCGTCAACTGTTACTTTGACAAACTTTAGAAAAAAATCATAAACACCTTTCTTGTCATTTGTGCATATGAACGTGTGTTTTACACATCATACAGTAAAATGTTTGTTCATAAATCTAAATGGCAGGGAAAGCGTTTATTGATTTTTTTCTGAAGTTTTGTAAAGTGACAGTGACTCGTTCAAATTGCAGGTACGACTTTTGAAATTGGGACGGCAGTGTTGTCAAAAGTAGATGATGTCAATGGTACAGTGTGCATTTAATGCATAATAAGATTAACAGAGAAGACACCAGCTCGGAGACCTTATGGCACACTTATCTTCCTAAGTGTCTATATATGTATACCGTTAGCTACCTCCCTTTAGAAAGCAATCTTCGCGATTCTGTTTACGCAAAACGTTTTACGGGTGACGTCGTCGCTTCTCTAAAGCATTGCAGATTGTCTTGGGATATAATTAACATTGTGGCATCCCCCGCATTATAATAAGCTTCAACTCCTAGAGTGTACCTCTGCATTTTCATGAGAAAATCCTTCTTATCTAGGTCTGCCTGCCCTTTTATGTTTCCCTTTATGGTAAATTTGTTTTTTAATTTCCTGTTTCTTGGAGCGTCATTTTTTATGTGTTATTTTCATGTTTTTGTCCCATTTTTTTATAAAGCAAAGCCATGTTGTTCGGTATACTTTTCATACGCTTAGTACTTGAGTAGCAATACTTTTTAGTTGTAAAAATAGGGAAAAGCTTTCTCTGTATCCTCCTTCTTACAAACAATTGGGAGATTGAATACTGAAAATTTTGGAAATACTAAAAAGTTGTTGTATACTAGGAAGATATTGTTGAGTAATTAAATGTATTCAGTCTTTGGGGCCAAATCATGTATGTACAGTTGCATATGAAATTCTTGGAAATTGGAAAAAACCAAGAATCCAAGGATCAAGTTCGGACAACACGCTCTTAGACGTCTCCATGTGAACTGAAAAAAAAACCAAAATGAAGAGAGGAAAGAATACCGCCGGAGTAGATAATGGATCACGTAGTAGCCAAGGAGTCGGCCTAACTACGAATGTCAGAGCAAAATATCATGTCAAAAAGTATGAATGTGTATTTCCTAGATTATTATAGGTTAGCATAAAAGTAGGAATCAGAGGACTGTTTATTATAGCATGCTACGCCCCACTTAATGGTGACAGTAGTGATGTAAAAGATATCTTCTGGGATACTTTAAATGATATCGTAGCTACTCGCAATCCTGGGGAAAGAATCAGTCTACTCGGAGATATGAATGGCTGGGCTGCTGCAGTGAGCCCAGATTGGAAACGAGATGCATTCGCACACAATTAAAGCTCAATGTCCATGCGAAAAGAGTAGGAGACCGTAGCACATGACTGTGGTTGCGCGCGCAATCGACTTCTCCTCTTCTGAATCCCAAAACTCGAAGATTCACGATTGCCGGTCTGAAAGCTTCGGAACACTTCGGCAGTCTTCTATTTATATCTCGATCCGCATTTGAGAGAAATTAAAGAAATCGGAGATTTTAATGTTTCGCACGATTCTCAATTTCTTATGAGCATCGATTTTGAGGTTATGTTTTTTCAGGTGTATAGAATATTGATAATCATACTATTTTATATATATATATATATATATATATAATAATAATAATTAATTAAATGTCGAGGTTAGAACATACCTCAAAGACCCATAAATTTATCAAAAAATGAACTAAGGCTTTTTTATTGTGAACCTGGAAATGAAAAGTATGTGGTTAGTTTGGGATCTTTTCAAGAATTACTGACCGTTTTCATATCCTCAATTTTGATAAAAGAGAGGGAATAGTAGAAACGAAAAAAACTAAGTGCACACCCTACAATTGATGTTCTGACCTTTTGTCAACACATGATAGGGATCACAGTCCTCTTT